>JAUZNK010003251.1:0-11015 GCA_035046665.1 Euphysa ruthae | reverse complement strand
CATAAGTTTATAATGATATTTATAATAATTATATATATATATATATAATTATTATAAATATCATTATAAACTTATGCAATACATACTAAAACTTGAAATATACTTAATAATATTTGTGGAATTTTATATGAATTTGTGGAATTTTATTACATTTTTTTGTTATGTAAAAAGTAACAATGAGTTTTCGTTTTTCCATTGATCGTGGTGGCACCTTTACAGATGTCTATGCTGAATGCTCAAATGGAGAAATTGTTGTGATGAAGTTGCTGTCAGAGGATCCTGCCTACCCTGATGCTCCCACTGAAGCTATCCGTAGAATATTAAAACAGGTAATAAAATGTTAATAATACTGTAATGCAACATTGTGAAATAGTAACATAATGTAGACTGAATAAAATACTTCTTTGTTAGGTTCATACATAGGGTTTGCATGCATGTTTTACTTAGCTCTTGAAATAATGAAATGATATAATTTGACTAATAATATATTGATGTAATTTACAAATAGATCACCATTTATGACTCAGTTTTTTACGAAATAGAAAGATCAAATGTTGTATATTAATTTAAGTTTGATTATTTTTTGCTCTTCCCTTTAAGATTATTTAGAAATTTTCAAGACGAAATTAAAAATTTCAATGAAAATTTTTTTTTTTTTTTTTCAAATAGGTTGTTTGCTATAGATAAAAATTGTGACCAGAATCTCCTCTCCTTTTTTCTATAATTATTTATTTTTTGATAGTGAATTTTAAGAAATGCAGAAAAGAAATTAAAAAGAAGCTGCATTTTTTTTTTCCTATTTTTCTGAATTTTTTCATTTAGTAAGGTTTTTTTTTTATAGATACATCAATGTGATTTTGTATTTTTGAAAAACTTCTGCACGGTGTTTAAAACTTCCTAAGTATGCTCACTTTAGGTGTAAATACATTGTTTGGAAATTTTTCCAAATTTTTAACTTTTTTTCTTACATATGGCAGGAATTTAAGAGACTACACATGACATCACATTTTTTTACCAATATGGCCACTGATATGGCCAAGGCAACAAAAAGATGTAATTTTTCGCAATATTCTTTTCAAGAAATTATATTTAGATTTTCTTAAAATTTTAGTTGAAGCAGGAAATTATTATTGATGATCATGTTTGGTAATGTTTAACATTTTCAATTTTGTCTCAAATGATATTGTTAGAATTTTATATTAACTATGTTCCGAATTAACAAAAATTTTGGGTCATGTCACTCATTTTGAAAATTTATTTATCCTAAGAATCGCAGAGCAATACTTTTTCTAATATTATTTATAATTTAAATAATTTAAATTAAGAAACAATTATTGAAAAAAATAAATTATTTTATTATAATATAAATTATTTATTATAATTAAATTATTGAACAAAAAGCATAAAAATTGACTGAAAAAATAAAATAAAAATTAAATGCAGGCTAAGTACCAAACTGAATTCCAAAGTCTAAATAAATTTTTGCTTAAAAAAAAACGACTATTTATTTAGAACTTCAATGTATACCAAACTTAAACACCATTAATAACTTATGCTAAGAGGAAATGCGAGAAATGTAAGTAGGAAAATTGATTTGGAAAAAAAAAGGAACCTGAAAAAAGTTAACTAAGGTAAGAAAAGAATAACGTGCTCAAATCAGGCAATTTATTTCTGCTATGGAAAGCAAAACTCAATGTGAAGTAAAAAAATTTTGGGCTAAAGTTTAAATGATCAAATAAAATCATCTATAAATGAATATATCAGTTTTTGAAAAATTTTAAATCTTATGTGAGACCATCTGCCAGTTTTTGAAATTTTAATTGCGATATTTCATTTTTGAAGTAGTCATTTATTATTGTGTTGTTATAGTCAAAATAACTTTAATGATTATGGACTCAAGTTTCATCATAACTAGGCAACTTTGCATTATAGCATTGGGTAAGTATACTACCTAAAATAGAAAACATTTTTTTTTATTCCATTTTTTGAAGATACATTTGAGAAAACCAAAAAAAAAATTACTTGATTCCCATTTTCTTCTCATGCTCTTCACTCCCTACATTATCTTTTTACACACAAACACAAGGATTCCATGCTTAAGAGCTTTGATAAAGAGAATCTTTGAAAGTTTTTTTCTTAACGCTCATGTCACAAAATCAATTTATTGAATTATTAATGTATTAAGAATTTCAGCGTATGTCATAAAATTAATTTTATGAATTTTCAAAAAAACCTTATTATCTTTTTTTAATTAACCCATAGTTCTAACTATAACACATTCTGTTGTTGCTAGTATTCCATTGCTCCTCCCACTCCTGGTAATCCAGTACCTACAAAAGATATTGAGTTCATTCGAATGGGAACAACGGTTGCAACAAATGCTTTACTCGAACGAAATGGTGAACGGATGGCACTTGTTATTACAAAAGGATTCAAAGATCTTTTATTCATTGGTAATCAAGCTAGACCAAATATTTTTGATTTGGTAAGTTTCCTAAACAGCTTGATTTATAAAACCATCAACCTTTTTTTTTGTAGTCCATATTGCAATAAAAAGTGGTATACAAATGGAATTTTAAATACTAAACTTTATCCTGTGTAGGTTAAGGAGATTAGGAGGAAGTTTAAGAATGTGGCTGATTTCATTTATAAAAAATAAGATAAAACATATTTTAAATATTCCATTTATAAATATATAATTCATTGCATTATAAATATATAATAATAAAAAATTTATTATGATATCTAATTGTTTATGTGTAATATTTACAAAATTTTCATTTATTTGTCTATTTATAAATATATAATGTTAATAAAAATTTTAAAGCTTTAAAATTACATTCACCTAAATTTAAATTTCTTCATCAAATTTATAAATATATAAATTTTTAATTATATAGTTTAAAAATTAATATTTAAGCTTTTCATTAACTCACTCTTTTTAATAATCTTATTAAATATTTTACTAGTCTTATTAAAACTTTTAATAGTCTTATTTTATTTGATTAGTAAAAATCTGTATACTTTAACCTTGTTTATTATAGAAAATCGTGACCCCGGAAGTACTTTATGAAGATGTAATTGAGGTTTCTGAAAGGTTGGTCACCTATCAACCAGACTGTCAATTGAAAGGGCAGCATAACTTGCTTTATAATACGGATAAATCACAGGTAAATCATGCTTGCCTATTTTTGACTTATTTTAATGGGATTAAATAGGATGTTTTACTTCTCTTTATTTCAATATAAAACAAGTAAATACATAAAATATTCTTGTAGTGTTTAGGATTGACTATGGGAAGACCTATACTATCAGGGGAGAAAGTGTTATTCTGTAACCTAACACATTGACTGTAATTTTAAATAATGTTAAGTTGCTATAGAAAGTTTTAGTTATCATGGATATATAGTAAATTAAGATTCACATCGTAATTCCTGTCTTATGTTTGAAATTGAATTGGAATTGAAAATACTTTGGAAACTATCCACTGATTCTCACTTAGAAGATATCACCTAGTACTGCATATGAGCGATGAAGCTAGAATACTCTTTTGACACTACTGGTTAGTATTAAAAGGTTTAACTCAAGAAAGATAGGTTGCAGACATCATCACATAAATGGGAATATCGAGTGTATATCAGAAGTGCCTTAAAACAAGACTAAGGTTCAAGCCTCATGCATATGAAAGATGGAAAATAACCGGGTGTAAACAAGGTTTTGCTATATCTAGTCCTAGTATCTCTGGAACGCCTATTTTGCTTAACTGACATAAAATATAAAAATTTAATTCAGTGTGTGGTTATGGTTTTTCGTTTTTCAATATGAAAATTCTCAATGAATTGTTTTTCTTTTAACTGAATCTAACTATCAATTTTTGCTACTGATAACTATTGATGCTGATACTGCTACTAACTAGTGCTAATACTTACTATTACTGGTACTGGTACTACTACCTGTGTCACTACCTACTATTGCTTACTTCTTCTACTTAATGCATCTATTTTGTTGCTACCTTTAAAGCAACTACCCACTAATTACCGGTATTACCTACTGTTACTACCTTTTTGCTTTTACATACTACGTGTTGCTAACTGCTAATATCTACTGCTGATAGATTAGCTGCTGCTAATAGCTATTGCCTGCTGCTCTTCTCTGTTAGGAAAAAAGTTTTCTATTGAAGGGTGTTTTTCTAAAGAGGGAGGTCTTGTAATCAAAATTTTTGAATTATTGAATTAATGCCTGGCTATTTTTTTAATATTCGCATTAGCTTATTTGAAATTGTCACAATGGAAAATCAGATGCAAAATCATTCGAGATTTTTAAAATAATTAAAGTTTAACTTGAATGAATGAATTAGTATATTTTTGTTTATCTTTAGACATTAATAACCTATTATTATGTCATGCATTGAAACTTTTACATTGAAATTTTTATATATAAGTATAGTTATTCCTTCAAAGACTACTGAAATATTAGTTTTTTCCTCAACATTTTCAAGATTTGTTAGGTTCTTTTGTAGTCATAAGTGCTAATTTACTGAAAACATGGATGGACCAAATGTCAACAAATCTTTTATAAAGAAGCTTCTAGTTGAACTTGCAACACACTTTTCTACTTCGTTTTTCTTAACTGGAAATTGTGCCTTGCATATAAAACTCTTTTTTGGAATTAAGAAACCTGAAATTACCTGAGACCAAGGTATGGACACAGTTTTGATAAAAAATATTTCTGAAGCAGAAAGGAAATATTTATCCAAATGCTAAAACGGCTACGAATTTTTAACAATAATGTTGTTAAAAAATATTTTAACTCGCTTGAATAGACTTTGAATATTTATGGAATTTCATAAATAGTTCAGCTGTGCCTAAGGGGCATTTTCAGAATAACTGGTAGCGTCCTTAAGGCAATGAAGTCAAAAAAGACACAACGTTTTCCAAACTTTGTTATTTCCTGAATTTTTATTCAAAAATTGACTAAGTAACGAAGGCTTTAAATACTTTTCTACAAGCTTTTATTTTTATAAGACAGTTGTCAGATTTAGCATATTTTTTTGGAGATTTCTTTTATAAGACAGTTGACAGGGTTAACATGTTTATTTCTTACATAAGGAGGTTATGAGGTTTAACATATTTTTTAGATTAGGATGTTTATAACGAAATGTAACATATTTTGCAATTATATATTTATATTTATATTTCTCCCCACGATTAATCGTTCAAGTATATTGTTTATAAGTTACGGAATTATTTGCATTCTAAGGCTCTCTCGCAATTAATTATTATTATTTTTAGGAAATTATTTCATAAAGAAATCTAACTCTATTCTAGGGTTTCTTTCTCCCATTATTGATTAGGCAGACAAGTTTTAAATATTTACTGTTTAGGGAACTGATTTATGTCCAGGGGTTTATTTTTAATTTAATATATCTGTTTATATATATAGGGTCTGATTCCACTATTTTATTTGAATATTTTATGTCATGTGACTATGTAAACAGGGGCACTTTTTAAAGTGGGAAAATTACCAAGAAGGTATTTATGTATTTTAGTTTGTTATTTTTTACTAAAATGTTTAGTTTATGTTTACTGTATCTGTGGAGACACTGAGTTTAACCTTATCTCTAGTAGAGCCTTATTAAAATATTCCTCAAAGCTTGAAGGTAGGTATGTGTCTATTTTTCAATATGGGTTACAGGTTCTCTTGGTTTTCAAAATGTGAGCAACATTACCACATCCACAGTTTTCAAATGTGAATTGTGTTGTGTGTGTTGTTATGCTGAAGGTCTGGATCACAGGTAATATTATTGTCACTCTCAAATTTTATAAGTTCTGTTTATACTGTCCACATCAAACTTACCTGTTAACCATCTTTATATTGTTATCCTATAAATCCACCATTCACAAAACCTCAAATCAATGAAATCAGAATTGATCCATTTGCACATTTTTTTTTTTGTTTTTTTTATTTCTTTGTCCAAGCACTGCTAGAAGAATAAATTTTAATATTCTAATAGTGTTATATATGTAAGTTTAATGGTTTTTGAGCAGATTAAAAATTGCTATAAAACTTAATCATAAATTTGAAAAATATAGATTGCTATCAAGGTAAAAATGTTTGTACGTATAAAATGATTATCTCATGTGTAACTCTTACTTATTGTCTATTAAAATTTTAAAAGATTTATCGAAAAATTCACCAGTAATCCATTTTTTACATGTAGAGATGATAAGATATTCAAAAGCTAGTTGAGTAGATAATTCTAGACGGGCATTTTTCAAATCATCTTTTAGCCAGAAATTTAAAAAAAAGCTACACTCAAAAAATGGTATGATGAGAATGCAAAACATGAGTTGAGTATTACTCAACTGAACTAAAATGAGTTTGACAAGGAAATTTTTATCAAACAGCTTTAAGGTTATTATTTACTTTTTTGTAAATTTATTTATTTATTTATATATGGTAACCATTTATTACCTAAACTCCCACTGGATCAACCATCAATTTATGATTCCAAACTTTTCATCAACAAAAAATCTGTTACTAATCTGCTCTTCACTGCATCAGCAGAGATATCACAGATATACAAAGTGTTATTATCTGAATAATTACAAATTTATGTGTCTAATAAAAACAAATATGTCATTTATAAATATATTGAAAAGCAGAGGACCAAGTATAGAACCTTGTGGAACACCTAGAATTACTCCAAGTCAGGTTCCAAAGAAGGAGCCTAATTTGATTCTTTGCTCACGGTTGGTTAGGTAGTTTTGAATAAATGAAAAACTTTTATGTGTAAAACCATATGCAGCTAATTTTACAATCAACAAATGTCAGATGCAATCATACACTTTTGTTAAATCAATTACAACTGTACCAACAACTTCTCTTTCAAGATAGTTTTGTAATTTTTTTTAGTAGGCGAGATAGAGAGTGCTATACTGAGAAACCTTTACGAAATCCTCCCAAAAAAAGTAAATTTAAGGAAAATAAATTTTGAAAGAAATTTGATCATAAATAAATCACTCAAGAACTTTTGAAAATGTATGGAGATTTCTTATTAGTCTGTAATTTTCTTTTTCTGTAGAAACGCCTTTTTTATGTACTGGAGTTGTGTCTACTTAATACTTTAATTCACTTGGAAAATAGCAGTTGTTTAAAGAATTATTAAAACAATCTATTAGATAGGGAGTGCAAACATCTGCAAATGATTTTAAAATAATCACTGGTACATCAAAACAGCCTTTTTTAACTTTTAAAATAGTATGGATGTGGTTTCTGGTGTTATAGAGAGAAGTCAAATGTATTTCCTTTGTAGTACTGTTTTATAGGTTTTATGCTAGAGTGAGTTTTATATTTATGAATTACACATAGAACAGGGTTATTAATATACAGACAAGGACCTTTCTAGAATGAGATATCCAGAGACTTAGTTATATACATAAAGTATTTAATAAAGGTTTCCATCAGTCTTGAATCATCAGAGACCACAGATCCATTTTCAAGTAACGTTATTTTTTCCTTGTTGTTTATAGGTTTAATTGAAAGAGACGGTTTACAAGCTTTGCAAAATGTTTTTTTATTCATAGGGATTTAAAGAATATTTTCTCTCACTTTTGTTAAGGGAGACTACATAGTTCCTTTGCTTTTTGTAGTTTTTAAAATCGGTAATTGAATGTGTTTTTTTAAAAATATTTTTTAAGTAAGCCCTTTTCATAGTTTTTTTTTTGAAGAATTTTAGAGACAATAGGTTTATGGTTTCCTCAAATCATTTTCTCCCTAAATGGGGCATGGAGGTTTAATGTTGATGAGAAGATACAATTATATGTAGAAAAACAAGAATTGAATTTTGAATTAATAAGATTTGATTTTAGCTATTTTTTGAACTTATCAGTGTCAACATACCTTTGCATTTTGCTTTGATATGAAATCTTAACCATGCTATAAATTAAATGAGTCAGAGTGTTGAAAGGAGGTTTTTTTTGTAAATATCAGGGCAATACATGTACCCCGAGAACTTCTATAATATGTTTCTCACTTCATATTTTTTGTACTTAAACTAATATATTTTACATATAAGCACTATAAATCTATAAATATATCTTGTACTTGAAATCTATGTTTATATTCAAGAATAAATAATTTTTTTGATCAGCAAGAAGAAAAGAATTTGGAGAATGCAGATTCATTAATAAATTGGTTAAATTCTCTAGGTTCTTAACAAGATGGTAATAGCATTAAACCTTAGGTTGGCACTGATTGCCTAAAAATAAAATGTACAAAACAATTATTAATACTTGGGTGAATTTAATATAATCTCAGATTGTGAATTTTAAATGTAATAGTTTTATTGGAATAGTGAAAAGGTCCCTTATGTTTACATTGTTTTTATAGGCACTTGAAGAATGGGAACCAGTTGAAGAGAAAAGTTTGCGAAAAAATCTTCAGGTGAATGACTATAAGAGGCATTTTTAGAGGTGTGGGACATCTCATATTATTGGAATGTTTTTTTAGTTGAAAAGTTGATCTGTCAAAATTGGATTGAGATTTTTTAAATTAAGCTAATAAGTACTCCAAGAAAATTTAGCTCTGTAGAGGGGTATGTTTTGAACATAGGGTCAACCAAAAAGTTTTTAAACTATCTTCTATTCCTTTCTTATATTTTAATTTAAAATGAGGGGCCTTTTAATATTAATTTAAGGCTCTGCTAAAGATAATATTTAAAAGAAATTTTTTAATGGAGCCAAATAAGTTTAATTTTAGTTGAATTTTTAAAATTATTAATAATAATTTGATAGCTTGGTTGGTCTTGCCATAGTTATCAACTAAAAAGAATCATCATGATCAACCATCATTGTCATCATCACCATTAATATCATTATCGTCATCATCATCATCATTGTCATCATCATTGTCATCATCATCATCATCATTGTTGTGCCATCTTCATCATCGTCATCATTGTTGTGCCATCTTCATCATCATCATCATCGTTGTTCGATCTTCATTATCATCATGGTCGTGCCATCTTCATCATCATCATGCTAGTGCCATCTTCATCATTACCATCACCATCATCATCATCAACCATCATTGTCGTCATCAACCATTATTTTATTCAAAAACCATCATCTTCATCAACCCTATTAATTCATCATAAAAAAGTATAAGTTAATTAATTTTGTAACTTTAAAAGAGCTCTTGGTTACTCCTAAAGTACGTGTTTTCTAAAAATTATTAAAAATCTGCTGCCTCATAAGGTATTGATGTCATCAAAATTACGATCATTTCTGGCTGAAAGCAATTACACCGATAGTTATAAAGAGATGAAATAAAATAATGATAAATGATGAATCAGCCACAGTTTTATCATATTTCGTTTTCTAAAGTTTAGGTTAATTTAGAGAAGTAACTATTTTTGTCAAAAAATTACTACCTTAAGCTTTAAAAATGACAAAACGTTTTTGAATTTCTACAAACCCTCACAATTGAACTATTTGCAACCCTCTTAATGCTATGAAAAGACTCAAAAAAAAACTCTTAATGACTCATTAATTAAAAATTTGTGTTGAACATTCAGATTCTTTTTTTTAGTGAGTAACAATGAAGCAAAAATGTAAGGTAATATAGAAAATAACATATGAAGCAAAAGTGTAAGGTAATATAGAAAATAACATATGAAGCAAAAGTGTGAGGTAATATAGAACATATAAAGCAAAAGTGTAAGGTAATATAGAAAATAACATACGAAGCAAAAGTGTAAGGTAATATAGAAAATAACATGCAAAGCAAAAGTGTAAGGTAATATAGAAAATAACATACGAAGCAAAAGTGTAAGGTGATATAGAAAATAACATACGAAGCAAAAGTGTAAGGTAATATAGAAAATAACATATGAAGCAAAAGTGTTAGGTAATATAGAAAATAACATATGAAGCAAAAGTGTAAGGTGATATAGAAAATAACGTATGAAGCAAAAGTGTATGGTAATATAGAAAATAACATATGAAGCAAAAGTGTAAGGTACTATAGAAAATAACATTTTTTTTGCCAAATAGTTTCTATCTATGGATAATATTTTTTTGAGTTAAAACTGGTCTTACATAAAGTGAGAATATAGGTTAACATTAGATTTAAAGGATTGGAGGATATAATCTGAAGGAAAACAATCAGAAGGTAAAGGGTTACGCAGGCTAGCAGTATGTGGGAAGAAGATTAATGAATAATAGTTTGTGTGAAATTTAGGGGTCTGTTCCATTTAAGGATAAGTAGCAAATGAAAGCCTTTTGGTCCTTGCGAAAGTTTTAAAATGAAGGTATTACTTCTTTCAAATCATCAGAACGGTTTCCATGGAAATGCTTAAAGAAAAGAGACAATTAGTTTAAATTTTTTATTCGAGAAAGTGATTGAAGGTGAAAGATTAGGATCAACAAGATTGAGTATACGTTTCTCAATTCGGTCAGGAAGATGTAGACATACAGCAATGGATTCATCTCAAGGATGGCATCAATGTTCAATAAATTATTCTATTGCCTTACAGATATAAAGTATACTCTCGGGCAGAATAAAATATCGCACCCTGAATAGAGATCCAACCTTCATGGCAGCCAATTTTGCAATGAATTCAGGTTAAGAATTCTTAGAAAAGTTATTTATGAAAATGGATAGTACTTTTATAGTACATCTACAAGAATTTAACGATTCTAACAAATAACTTGATATTACTGGAAGAAAAAAGATATGCATATTTAGTCAGTTTTTAACTTAAAACTTTCAGGGGTAGAGTATACCTCTGGCAGAGAAATGAAAAAATGAAAGTTTGTTAGCATAACTAATCTTAGTAAATATTCTGTGTGACAATCTTATCTATTGCTTGGAAAAATTTGTTTAGATGCTTCTTGATAAAGGTATCAAATGCCTGGCAGTAGTTCTAATGCACAGTCATATGTAAGTTTTATTTTAATACTAGATATATATTTATTAAATATATATTAATAATATAATAATAGTTTATATAT
>JAUZNK010003250.1:0-11015 GCA_035046665.1 Euphysa ruthae | reverse complement strand
GTGTATGTATGTGTGTGTATTTGTGTGTGTGTGTGTGTGCGTGTGTGTATGTATCTATGTATCATATGTAGCATGTATCATGCACCATTGCTAAGGTGATGCCTATTTTAATTATTTAAACAAAATCAATTTGTTATACCCTCCTCCTGTCACTGCAAGAAGCTCTGGAAATGAGCATTCAACTAAAACTCTTTCCTCTGAATCTACAATGTAAACCCCTGTCCAATTTACAGCAATAATAACATCATCACGAGGAAGAATGGGTCCTGAAAATCGATGAGCTTCATAAAATCGAGAGAACAACAAAGGCCAGCGGAACTTTGCATGCAATACAACATCTTCTTTAACTCGTTTCTCGTCACGTGGATCACCTTTTTGTTCAAGATGTGTTGCCTAAAAAATAACATTTTATAGAATTATTTACAAAGACCAGTAAAAAAAATTTATATAAAATAATGTTATATCAATAGACTCTATGACAAAAAAAATGTTAAAAGGGAATAAAGATGATACAAAGAGAAGGTTAATAGGATAATAAACCAACAAAACTGTATTTTCTAAGTAGTTAGTCTAGTTCTGAAAAAGTGTGTAATTGTAAAAAATTTCTACGTAAATATGCCTTGGGTTAAAAAAAAAACAAACTCTACCAGAATAGGATGAGCTAATGAAGATATTAACATAACTAAAAGAGCATACTCACTGGCAATTTTCCTTCTTTGATCCCATTCATTATATTATTATACCTTTCCGTCATTCGTTTTATCAACTGAAACAAAACAAAAAGATAACAATCATCAATGGTCTTCCATTTTTATACAGGATAATAAAAAAATATGACTTAGTCCCGGAAGCAGGGACTTTTAATAGCAATGAAAATATTTTTTATGGTCCATTAATACTGTTTTGAAAAAAAGATATATTATGCTGTTTTCAAGGCAAACAACATAATTCTAGAGAAAAAAAGAATCTATAACTTATAAGATTCTATAACTAAACTTTGGAAAAAGTCAAGACTGAGTAGCTAGAACAGAAATGTTTATGAAGTAAATTATCAATAATAACGAATGAAGTAAAATTAATTTTATTTAAAAACATTTTTTTACTTACCTTGGTACAAAAATTAAAAACTGTTTATAGGCCTAATTTTTAAAAATTGGCAACGACAGCTTTTATTGAGGAGTAAGTATTTTGGAACTTGTCTAATGAGTCATACAATATTAGAGAACTAGTAAAAATTCACTGTCTGTCTATTTTTATGAGGTGGCCATTTTGTTGACAAGATGTATAAATTAAATGTCAAATTATATTAAAAAAAAAGTCTAAAATAATTTGTTTACTCAATTTTACGTTGTGGTTGTTAAGGATCAAGATTTGATTGTTAGATGATTATATTAGTGAAATAAAATGACCAAATTTATAAAATATCACAAATTCATAATATCACAAATTGTTAAAAAAGTGACAATTTCAACAAAAATGGCTGTTGCTAGGAAGGCAATGAGAAAAATTTCTTTGAAAAGTGTTTAAAAAAAAAAAAATCCCTATATTTACAAACTTAAAAGCAATCCAGAAATTTTTATGATAAGTTGTCAGTCGCAAGACTGACAGATTCATATGCATTTAAACTCTGTCAGAACCTAAAAAGTAAGGAGAGCTTATAGAAAAAAATTATTAAAACTTTATTTACTGACCAAACGATTATATGCAAAAATGAGACAAATAATCACTTATATGATTTTCTATTTTCATGGAAAAAATCAAAAAGTCCTCATGAAAGTTCCTAAAAAAGAAAATATGTTTTTCATAGTAACACTTTTCTGCAAAACCAACAAAATTTGTGCAAAGTTTCAGAAAACCCACCCTTCTTGGGTTTGTTTTTTTTCATTTTTTAATATAGAACTGTAAGTAAGTATTTTGATCTTGACGAATCAAAAACGTTGAAAAAAATTTTAAAAAGTGAAACATGTTTCACTAATAACGCATTGATTTTCAATGATTTTGATAACTACTAATAATTGATTTAATTTTTGGGTATAAATATACTTTATAACAAAGAAATAAATCAGGTATAAGGTGAACGTTTCAGTTATTTTTCTTACATGCTAAGCCAATTTTATACTATTAAAATAATTCATGTACCTGAGTATGGTGTGTTTGAATAAGGTTAATCCATGTGACATTTGCTTTTGGTACATTTAGATAAACATCTGGAATGTAAGTAGATAGTAATGCATTCACGCGTTCTTGTTTAAATTCATGTTTATATTCAATGTAATATTGCTTCGCAGCAATATCCGCAAATTCTTCTTTCTAAGATCAAATGTAATCATTATAGAGTTTAGAATGATACAGATAATCTTAATATAAATACTTTAATGTTTTGAAACTGACTGACATTAAAATGAATGCAAAATAATTAATTTAGCTATGAATATGCGTTAATGGTAACAGAGAAAATAATTATGAAACTTCGGCATTTCTACACACTAGTGAACATTTTAAAAATAAACAAAGTACAACAAAAATTAAATAATTTTCTAGGTTTACCTGAACTTACAATATTTAGCCGAAAATTTTAGAAAAAAAAACATGTTTGTGCCTAAACTTGTTTTAAAAATGGCTGATACACCCAAAGTACCGTAACCAATTTCCCTAAAAATTATTCAAAATTTTAAACATTATTAAGCAAAAAATAATAACTGATTTCAGACATTTTTCCAGTGATAAAATAAAAACAAACATGTGCCTAAATACCCAAATTATCCAAACATCCAAAACATTGGAAATTTTCATTCAGATTTTAAAGATAGATATGATTTTTGGGCATGTATGTCATTATGCTCATAAATTCTTTAAAGATGTATTGCTATTTCAAGACATAAAAACATACCATGTTGCATTTATATTCGCCAAATTTCACCCCTCTACATACTTGCTGGTATATCAAATTTGTTCCAACAATATCTGAAATTGGGTCGTGCCATGGGGAAAATATTTCCTTACGAAAGAACAGTCTCCAAGGAGCATTTTGCTCTTTAGCACCTTGTTCTTTAGCGTATTGTTCACACTGCGATATTGCGTCCATCACATGGTCACTCCCACTTCCAAGACTTGATACCTACAAGAAAAACAGTTTAATTAATTCAAAACATACAATGCTAACAGACAAGATTTCTCATACAGAGAAAACCACAATTTAAAAATACAAGTAGGTAATACTGTTCTAAAAGAAGTATTTTGCATAATAGGTTACGAACCTCACTAGCAATTAGCTAATCTAAAAACAGGAGATACAATTGGTTTTGTTTTTAAATGCCCGGGGCATGGAATCTTTTGCAGGTGGCTGTATGATGTTTTCAATCGCCTTTAACTTGCAAAATTAAAAAAATTAATATAAATTAAATTATTATAAATTTATACAAAATTTCAAATTTTATTGTTGTTGTTGTGCTTAAATCATCATGTTTAACTGATCATGTTGAAATGATCATGTTGAACTGATCATGCTTAAATGATCATGTTTAACTGATCATGCTTAAATCATCATGTTTAACTGATCATGCTTAAATGATCATGTTTAAATGATCATGTTTAACTGATCATGTTTAACTGATCATGTTTAAATGATCATGTTGAACTGATAATTTTTAACTGATCATGTTTAAATGACCATGTTGAACTGATGATTTTTAAATGATCATGTTTAACTGATCATGTGCAAATTGTATTGAACTGATCATATTTAAATGATCATGTTTAACTGACCATGTTTAACTGATCAAGTTTAAACGATCATGTTTAACTGATCATGTTTAAATGATCATGTTGAACTGATCATGCTTAAATGATCATGTTTAACTGATCATGCTTAAATCATCATGTTTAACTGATCATGCTTAAATGATCATGTTTAAACGATCATGTTTAACTGATCATGTTTAAATGATCATGTTTAACTGATCATGTTAAAATGATCATGTTTAAATGGTGATCATGTTTTAAGACACAGGTCTAGGGAACAAGAACATTTGTCAGGTGGCCAAATAGATCAAAAGATGCCCTCTATGATCCATGGTCTATGGTCTTTTAACTGCATGTAAAATTTAAAAAAAAAGTAATAAATGGATTGAGATGAAATTTAAAAAATGATATTTTTAGGCCAAAAATGACGATGTTTGAGGTTCTGGTGTTTGGTCACAATTACATTTTCAAAATGGCAAAATGAAAAATCAGATTCAGAATTTTCCAAAAAAAACAATATTTCAGCAGAACCAGAAAAAAAAACTCAAAAAAAGTTATTTTTCAATGATTAATCATAAATAGAAATTTTCACAGAAGAGGAAAATATCTTTTGAAAAAATGAATAACTCTTTCTTTTTTTTTAATTTATTTAATAACATTGTTTGGATACTACAACATTGTTTACACATTGTTATATTTTTATATAATCTTTTTTGTGAAATTACAATACTCGGTTAATTCTTACCTTATCAAAAAGAGCTATATATAAAGAGAAACCAAATTCCTCTTGTAGCCCAATCTTTTTTGCAAGTTCCTCACAAAGCTCCTTGGATGTTGTTGCTGAGTCAGCAAGCAATGTTTTTGTATTACCATCCATAAATGTTATTGGTAACATTAGGAAACGCTTGAACTTTACAGCCTAATATATTATAATATTTTAAGCGATTTATTTGGTATTTACAAATTATGAACTTGATTTTAAATTTTTTGTCACAATATGAACTCATTTAAAAGTAAAGCAACTTACTGAACAAAACAAAGTTTGTTTTTTTTTAATAAGAAATATTCTACTAGGAATTCATAAAAACTAACATTGAATGTTAAAAATATAAGTTTGGTGTTCAATAAAAATAAGAGTCAATTTTATTTATAACAAAAACACAATCAGAAAAAATCAGTGGTAAGACAGCGTTTGACATACTAAGAAAAAAGTTACATTTTTTACTTGATCTCAAAAACTGATCTGATGTTTAGAAAACTAGGTAATAATCTTTGAACTTTTATTTGAAAGTTTAAGAAGGGACATAAAAACAAATACAAAAGATAAAAAATTTAATAATGTGAAAATTATAAATACGGCTGTTACGAGGTTGCTTGCAAAACAAATAAAAAAGATTTATATACAAAATTAATGTTTTACAGAGCTAGTTAAAAAAAAAAAACAAAAACAATTCTCTATCATTACAGTTCATTCCAAAAATTTAGAAAAATTTCTGGAACTTCAAACGTTTCTGTTTAAGAAATATTGTATTTAACTCACCTGCAGTTCCAGCCAGCTTGGAGGTTGTGATCTTGTTCCATTTTGCATTGTCCTTCTAAGGCGTTTAGCGCAATATTTACGTGTCGAGTCAGGACCATTTTGAATAAAATTCATTAGGTACTTGGAAAACTAGAGAGAATTTATCCAATACCAACAATTAAATTTTTATTTAAAAATATAATGAGGTCGCCTGTAAAACCTTCAGCTGAAGTTTATTTAACCAAGAAAACACAACTGTTTTGCAGTTTTAACTTTCTGTAAGAAAGATCATTAAATTGCAGAAATTTTAATGGAAATCTTACCACTCAATATCAAATTCATTATCAGTTCACATTAAAATTTTTTTTCCAGGATTCAATTAGTCAAATACTTACAAGTTCTGAAGGAGGAAAACAACCAAGGCATAATGATAATAGAACCCAACCACGTGTGTAGCTAGATTTGTTTGGGCTCATGGTTAGTTGTTTGCAAAGTTGACAATATATCTCATCCCTGAAAAAAAATGTAAACAACTAATTTTTCTTTAACCAATAAAACAAGCTCTCAGTGAGTAATGGATCCCTAAACTTTCTAATACCAAGTACAACATCACTACATTTTTTTCACTAATTTTATCTGCAATAAAACTTTACAACAAGAAAGGATCAAAGTCTATATCCATTAATGACTGACTGAATATTTTCAGACACACTATCTCTCATATTAAATTTATGTTAGTATCATAATGAAATAATACCACCACACCATCAACCACAAGTAAATAGCCTAACCTGCTATTTTAAAATACAATGTTTTCTCCATGCAATACCAATATTATTATAAAAAAGTAAACATTTTGCTATCATTCAAAGTCAAAAATTTAATTACTTTTCACTAGAAGCTAATTTATACAGTAGAATGGTCACTGAAAGTACCAAAAAGCTAGTGTTTTTAACAGGTGGCCATACAGGTCAAAAAGAAGCTCTACATGGTCTTCTAAACTTATGAAAAATTCAAAAAAAAAATTGAATTGTTTTGAAAAAACTTGAAATATATTGATTTGACAATATTGTAGTATATTTGGGTCCAGTACCAAAAGCAAGTTTTTTTTTAAATTGTCTCTTTTCTAAAAATAAGAAAAGAAAAAACCAATAAACGGTTACCAAAAAAAACATTATTATTATTTTCTGAAACAAATAAACGTCAAATAACCTCAAAATTACTGTTTTTTTATTAGATAATCTATAGCTTCCTTACAGCAAAGACTTTTAAGAATTTCTTGAGACTTTTTAAAGAGAAGTTGAGCCGAGGATGTGAGGATTTGAAGTTGCAAAGATTAGTCTGACCTGAGAAAAATCAAAACAAAATAAAATTTATAATCATGCTATAGTTTCGGAATTATTGTCTAAGGCAAGAAAATTTGGTTAAAAGAGTATATTAACCTTCATTTAAGAAACTTAATTAAAAAAAATGGTACCTCAGATCTGGTCTAACAATAGCATGACCAACAATGAAATGAAGTTTATCAAGGTTAGTAGTAGGGCGATCCTCTGGTTGTAAAGCAGCCATATAATCAATATTTTGATCAGCACCGTCAGCTAATCTATTCGCAACTTCCTAAATTTTATCAAAACTCATTGTTGAGATTAGTTTAAGCCATAAGCTATTTATTAGAATAGCATTTTTCTTCTACTGACAAGGTTTTCTTATAAAAATGCTAAAACAAAAAAAATATTAACTCAAAATTTTTGGATTTGAAAACATCAAATTAAATAAAAATTTTGTAATGAAAATCACAGGTTTAGAATTTAACCAAATTCTCTGTATAACTTTTTTGATCCCTTTAAAATCTAAATAATTGAAATTATACCTTTGTAATTTTAGACTTCTTTTTTAATGTCATTGACGCAATCCTCCTTCGCAAAGTCTCACGTTTTACTGCATTCTTTGCCTCTTCCTCAGATGAACCATTCCCTAGATGCTGCAGACTGCCACGGTTTACACCAGATCTACCAACAGTGTCATAAATCTTGTTCATAACTGGAGTGTTATCATATTTGCTACCAAATTTAGGATCCTGCATGTCTCCCATGAAACGTAAAATTGTCACCCAAACAGCTAATGCAGCCTAAACATAAGGAAAATTAAATGTAACCCAATTTAATATATAATTATGAAACAAAAACTTGTATGATAGAAGCCAATTTATCTCATGTTAAAACCCTATATAAACTGTGAAAAAGCATTAAAAGGAGTATTATAAGTAATTACCAATTGATCGCTTTTGTCTTCATGTAAAAGCAAGGGTTTCTCTAAAGCCTTTGTTTGGAATGAATAAGTATTTTGACCAGCAAAATATGTCGCTGCAAATTTCTTGAAAGTAAACTCATGCAAATCTTCTTTTTTTTCAACAGAATTTACTTCACCCTCACTGAATTGAAATTGATCTTGTGATACAGCGAGGTTTCCAAATGCAGCTGGTGCTCTCCCACTATGTTTATTTTCATTTGATGGAAGGAAACCAAAAATTTGATCAACAACTTCGGAATCATCAATTTCATCTTCCCTTTTGCTTCTTGCTCTTTCCTCTGCTTCATTGATTACTGTTTTCTTCACTTCCAAAGCTTCTTTTTTCTTAATTTCGTCTTGCTCCAATTGATTTTTGAGCATCTGAGTACGCTCCTAAAATAATCGATATAAATGTATCAGATAATTTCATTCAATCAAAGTTATTCAAAATATACTTGTGAATCATCAATCTAATGTTATGTCAGCCTACTCTAATAACGCCGACAAACAAATTTCAAAAATTTATGAGTGAAAAACTGCCATTCATTCATTTGCTGAAAACATTATTATCTCAGTGCCATGAAAAATCAATACTTCTGTAAGGAGCTTTTCTGGTTATAAATTTTAGGTAGAAACAATAGAAGCTGGCTAACCAGGGTTCAATAAACATAATGAGGTAGAAGTGAAATTAAGGAAATTTTTGAATGCTGTAAAGTTTTTTTAAAAATATTTTTTAGTCTTTTAGTTTAATTTAATGAACTTTGAATTCATATTTAATCCCAAAGTTTTTGGAAAGGTTCAACAAAAACAAATAGAAATTCATATGAAACCCATAATAATAGCCATTTAAATGATTACATATAAAATGTATGAAATAGCGTCTTCACAAAAATTTGTAAAAAAAAAAAAAAAAATTAGATAACCAATCTTCAGAAATAAAATAAAATTTTAATTTAAATTTGTTATAAAAAAAAAATTTAGATGCAAAAGAATTGTAAAAATGTAGCTATAAAGGTCAAGATATGCTTAACTCAATATTTTGCAGTATTTTTTAATTCTTCAGGTAAAATAACGACTTGCATAATTTTGACTGATTTATTTTACCCTTAAATTTTGCAAAACAATTATTATACCTTAGCGGCTATATCAGCTTGTCTTGCTGCTTCTTGTGCTCCAAGTTTCTTTCTTAATCGTGCTTCTTCCTCTTTTCTCACTCGTTCAGCTTCTTTCCTTATGATAGCCTGAAATATGCATTTCAACCAACACATTTAATAGTAATTCACTTTAATAGCTGCTTATCTGCAAAGGCAGAAGCCGCAAAATAGAAATTATGCCTAGGTTATTACCAGGTAAAGAATTTAAATTGTACTAGCTTGCGTTACCTTTTTGGCTACCTTAATGATCGAATAAATCGTGCGGGCATATCTGTATAAGTGAAGTTTGAGGAAGGGAAAAAGGGGGTGGGTTTATTTGCATAAATGAGATTAAAGGGATGGGTTTATTCAAGAGTTAGCTTAACAATTCAAATGATATTAGAATAGAAAAAAATAAAGAGTTATTATTTCAGCAATGCAAATTTATGTATAATTTATAATTTATGCAATTACTATATTTTGCTGCTATTCCTATATCAAAAGCGCAACATAAAGGACTTTCACCTATAAATGGGAAATAATATTAGACTGGGATCTTGCCAAACATAAACCAACCAAATTATTCAGAAATAACATGTTCTAACAGATTGAAAATTTGTGGTAGAATAAGAATATAAGTTCTTGAGAAAAAGTAAAAACGTTATTCACAGACCAAATATGATGTTTCAGATCCTGGATTTAAGGATATACTCAAAAACAAACTTAAATTGATAACAGTGATAGCAAAAGAATTAATTAAGAATACGGTACCACTATTTGTATTAAAACAAAATTCTGAGACGTCTAATTATTAAAATATTCATACAGAGCAAAAGAAAAATTTTATAGCTAACCCTTGCCATTCAAACTAAATGCAAACCACACCTCTTGACGCAGTTTGTGTAGCATCTTCTTTGCAAGAACCATTCTAAAACCAGCTTGTATTGTGATTATAGCACCTAATTTAATCTTATACTCTCTTCGGGCCAGATACCCGCGACATAAGCATTGAAAAGCCATAATCCTAGAACGCATCTCACGATAAGACGAGGAAAGTTGTCGACTACGAACCATTGCTTGCAATCGTTCAAATCCTGTGCGCATCTAGAAACAAAAGATACAGTAGAATGGATGCATAAAACACCATCATTATGTTATATATCTAGTCTGTTTTTACATTTGTACCAAAACAAAAGAAATAAAGACCTGTGATTATTTGGTATTTACAAGCAGACAATCTTTAACAAACCTTTACCATCAAAAAGAAATGAAGAGATCTGGAAAAATTTAAGCTGTAAAAGTTATAAGTAAGTAAAGAAGAAATATAGAAAAAAATAAACTTGATATTTTATAAAAATTTATAATTCTATAAAATAAAATTTTAGAAATAAAAATACAAAACCTTTTGATATCTCTTCTTTGCTGTGAAGGCCCTCCAATTTTTTTGTATCGTTATTGTGCTAGTACGTATCTTCACATATCTCTTTCTGCATAACATGCCACGGAATGTTTTTTGAATTAGAATGACACCAGCTGTCACAACTCTATCACGTTTTTTCTCAAGCTCTTGATCTTGTGCATCCTAGAGAAAAAAAAATCTTTCCGAAATTAAAATAAAATAGAGTAACCTTGATTAATTTTTGTGAATGATCATATAAATTCTTGGACATATTTGCTATACTACAAGTGATGCATTGTAAAGAAGTTCCCAACCTCAGGTTTATGAAAACAACAATCATACCACAAAACCTCATGCTAAATAAATTATTACACTAATTTTACTTTACAGTTTGAAACATCTTAATGGAAGTGCAACTAATGCATAAGCAAGAGCAATAACTATTTCAATAATCGCTCAGAATATTTAAATATGTTACATGGACATTAAACAATAATATTCAGAGGTCATTTCTTTAAAACACACTCTTAAGATGTGTAACTGTTTGTCTGAGAGAAAATGGAGTACCTTTAAGAAAACTTTAGTATGCCCTAACTGCCAATCTTTCTCTGAAAGAGCATTGGCAGCAATTACTTTAGAAGCTTCTTTTGGTTGGTTTCGTATTTTCCCTAGACCTCTAACCAGCATATGATACCGATCAACAAACGCTTGGAAATTATGCCGTATAGGATAACCAGCTTTTCGTATTCTAAATGAAAGAATTGTTTTATTTTATCTTTTATAGTTCATAAGATTCAAGGTTTTGATGGAAAATAAACATCTATAAGAAAATTCAATAGACAGAGGCTATATATATATATATTTATATATATATATAAATATATATATATATATTAAATATATATATATATATATTACATATATATACATATAT
>JAUZNK010003249.1:0-11015 GCA_035046665.1 Euphysa ruthae | reverse complement strand
CAAACAAGAACTATGTAGATATCTACATAGATAGATTCCTCAAAGAATAATTATTTTACTGTAACGTTACACAAACTGTCATTTATTGGGAACTCATTGTTTGTTGTTTATTTTATTTTGTAAAGGGATATAAATAAAAAAAGGATTGTTTTGTTTCATTAGTAAAATTTGAGTCTTCTCTCAAAATAAAAAAAATCACTACAATATCATTCCTAGAAGCTTTTATTCCAGAAAAAAAATTTTTTTTTTTGACAAAATTCTTTGAAAATTCCAATTAACTTTGCTGGGGGTCTCTCTATTTTTATTTTTTAAAATGAATTTTTTTTTTAATATATGTATGTTTCAACTTAAAAATCTATCATTTGAGCCTTTGTAGGATTTCCAGAACCTTCTAGAAGTCAAAATATTCGCATTTAAAGAAAATAAGTATTTTTTGCAATTTTTTTTAAAAAACACCATTTTCCTTGCGGAATGTAACAGAAAATAGACTCCCACACCACGAGGGCTAGCACTAAATTTATATGACCTTAAACGTTTGAGTTCAAAAAAAGAAGTTAATTAAAAAGATGTAAAAGATATAATCTACCTACCAGTTTAATTCCAACAATAAATTCACTCATATCTTTATCTTCACCAATATACATCAATGTTCCATAAATACAACCAGACTCAGAAAAAGCAACCACTTTCATTCCTAAGCAAAATTCGTTATGTTTAGTTAATTTTTCTAGCCGTTTTTGTTTTACAAAATTTGGTCTTTTGGACACGTAGCCTTTAGAGGCATTTTCAGTACTGCGAGTTCCAACGTCAGAGTTAAATGATATTTTAGTTTTACTGCGTGTCTTCATACCATTGTGCGATGTCAAATTAATTACACTGCTTGATTCAGCACCAGGTATTTTCTTAGGATGTTCAACATTTGTCTCCACAAGATCTTTTTTTCTATGAAACTTCACTTGGTGGAGTGCAACAAATATAGCATAATTTTGCCCACAAGAGAAATGAGGTTTACCATTACTGTCACCAACAGGAACCTACAAAAAAAAAAAATCACCCCCTAATGTGTGTACCAACTTGCTCTAATTTCTTTCAATAATCACTATATTAAAGAATAATCAGGGTAACCTGATTAATATAGATCTAATCAAGATTAGATAGATATTATTTAGAGGCTAACACTAATACAGAGAGAGAAAAAAATAAACACCCAATTAAATGTTAGTTGTAAGAGTTTCCTCATTTTTTAACCTTGGTGTTATCAAGCGAGCCCATCATGGTAGGGCTTATCAGAAAAATTTTGGAGTGGAAAGTTCTCTACAGCAACCAAATGGAGAATAAAACTCTTATCTTCGGAAATAATAAACTTTTCCGTAACATAATAAATTTTATGTTGTCTTCAGAAACAAATATAAAAGACAAAATATAATTTGAATTGTAATATCTATTTTAATTTAAAAATGTAAAATGCCACCAACATTAAATAATATATATATATAGCCATTCTACCCACCACCTCAGGTTCAGGTAAAATTTTTACACCATTTGTTTATATCATTAAATTAATGATATGATATTAAGCTCTTCTAGCTCAAAAATTATGAGGTTTTAAAACTTGGACCAAAATGCTCTATTTTTAGGTTACGACCACCATTGTGGCTTGCCTGGCCCTTTTTTTACACAATAACCATAATAAATAAAATAAAGCTGGAAGTATGAAATTTGTTACTTGACTATTTCAATGTTTCTGAGTTCAAAAATTTGGCTTAAAATGTCTATTTCTAATGTCTTTGTAGTTATTTTTCACTTTAAAAGTCAAAGGTATTTATTGGTTACCATGGGTTACACTGGCTTAGGTGTAAAATATTTTAAGGTTCAGAAAGTTTTATCTTAAAGTACACAGGTTAGGGGAGCTTCTTGTGAAATATGGTTCAAAATAACCCAAACCAACAAAATATTTTTGGTTTTTCGGTTTTTTTATAAAGTATATTGGTGTATACCAGTAAAGTATACCAGTGCATAAATTAACAACAAATGTTGCAGGAACATACTGAACAATCCTATTTAGAAAGTGATATTTTAAGGACAACAATCCACGCTGTTTTATACTGTTTGGAACTCAGTTCCTAAGAAAATAGGGTTTAAAAACAGAGAGTTAGCTCTATACACGGATGTTCTTGCTGGGGGTAGTTTTAAAATGCATTCGTTTTTCTCACTCTGGATTAAATCTATTAACAACAGACTTGTACGTTTCAATAATTAGAAAGTGGAGGTGTTTTCAAATGTAAAGTTTTAGTGTATTTTTACTCTGTCTGTGGATCACATTTTAGTCAGTTTTCTTACAAATCATTAAAGACTAATACTTAAAACATAACTGTGTACAAGAGTACAAGTTTGTATAAGGCTCAAATGTTTACAAATCCTAATCAAGCAACAAAGCATGCTATTGGCTTGTGCACAAAACTTTCAAATATAAGTTGAAAATATACATTAAAAATATCTAAGATACTTCTCTCATTCGAAATATGATTACCTCTATCTAAAAGAAGAATTATTTCTTTAGTGCTAAGACGTTTACCTGATAAAAATGGTTCACATGCTTTCCAGAAAGACTTTGGACCCTCTTTTAAGACAAAGCTTCTAAAAAAATCTTTTTTCTTTTTACAAATGAGGTTCACAAAAATATTCCGCTGTCTATTAAAAACTTTTCACGGGTTTTTCACGAGTATTAAAAAATTCATTAATATTAAATCGTAGGAAGAAAAATTTGATAAATTAGGTAAAGAACTTTTAGGTAAAGAACTTTTGGCTACTATGTTTTAAACATTGTATAAATTAGATTATAACAATCACTTAGGCCTGTCTCTACAGAATGGGTATTCCTACATAGCATTTTTGCATTTGTCAAAAAAAGACCAATGTATATTGCACTCGCTGGTTTTAAAACATGTATTGTCTTTTATTAAATTTGAAAGAATAATCTTTACCACTGAATATTGTTTAAAAATAGCTAATATCTCATAAAAAACAGCTTCATATAATAGTAAAATTAGCTTATTTTTAATTCCTTGGAACACATTATCTTTTTTTGCTCTAAGTCAAGGAGGAAATTCTTTCAAGAGCTATGTAATGCCATGGTGTGCATTAAAGACAAAGATACATATTGGAACCCCTAAACAAGCTGTTACATAATCACTATTTTGAACAATTATGATTAAGTAACAGCCTATACAAACCACGTGATTATGTAACGGCTGGTTAATCAAAACTTTTTATGAAAAGTTACCCACACCACAAGGCTTGTTTCTTTGCAGTGATTTTAACGCTTCAAAAGTTCAGAGTCTTTAATAAACTTTTTTGTTAAATAACTTTCAAATTTCTTTGCTTCCAACATTTGAAAAAAACTCATTAAATTCGGTCGCTATTTCTCTTTTGCCATAAGTGTTTCCATTTTTTTGTTTTTAATAGATTATGGAGATAGTTTTCTTTTAATTTTAATTTTGCAGTGTTCTTTTTCATTATTTTCCACGTATTTTTTGGATCATTTTTATGTTTTTCAATTTGAGATGAGTAATATGATTATTTTCTCTTTTTTTTTAGTTTTTCAAAGAGATTTTTGTACTTTTTATATTTTTTTCTGAACTCTCTGTTTTTTGTTTTAAAAAGTTAATATATAGTTTCTGTTTTTTCTTTTTTAAAGATTTTCTCATACCTTTTGTCATCCATGATGACATTAAGACCTTATTTTTAATAATAACTTTTTTTATTGGAAAATTTAAATCATATAGGGTAGAAAGTTTATCTGAAAAATTGTTAAACGTATTTTTAGCACTTGCCCGGCAGTCAAGAAGACCCTGGGGTCTATCTTTTCGAGATCAGCTTTGAAGTTTTGGATAGTAGCGTTATTAAAATTTCTTTGAAAAATCTCTATCTTTTTTGCTGTGTTATATTTACATTTGCTTACATTAAAAGCAACATAAATAGGAAAGTGGTTAGAGGTTGAAGATTTTATTATGCCTTTTTTTAGATGTGTCAAAATAGGAATTTGTTAGTATATTGTCAATCAATGTTGCTGTTGTTTTTGTTACACACGTAGGACAGTTTATCAGTGGGATAGCACCATGTTGGAAAACGTTATTGGAAAAATCATTCACCACAGTAGTTTCGGTGTAGTCAAAGCAATTTAGATTTATATCCCCAAGAATATAAAAATATAATTTTTCTAGATTTGAAGTATCAAATATTTTATTCAAATGAACATTAAATTTGTAAATGTCCGTTCCAGATGGTCTGTAACAACACGTAATAATACAATTTTTAACAGATTTATTTATTAATTCAATTGATAGATATTCTCAGTCGCAGTCAGTTGAATTTAAATCTTCTCTTATTTTAAATGTTAGTTTTTTTTTAACATAGATCGCTAGTCCCCCACCACGATTTCCAGTATTTCTTTGAAAATGAAATGAATTATAATTATCTATAGTTAAATTTGAATCATCGTAGAAATCTTTATCAGTAGCCCAGGTTTCACTCAAACAAATTACGTTAAAGGAGAATTTTGTTTCCTCTAAGAGTTCTTTAAAATTTTCAAAATTTGCTTTTATACTTCTTATGTTCAAATGTAACGCACAGATATTTTATTGAAAAGTTTAACTTCACTTAATTCGTTTCTGAATTCATAATCAAAAAATTAAGGAGTTTAAAGCTGACTAAATCATTATCACTATAGAAATTTACATCTGAGTCGTTTATGTCTGTAAAACGTGATTCCTTAATTTGAGGATTAAAAAAAGATTTTCAAAATCATTTCCGCTCATTAAATGTTAATATGAGTAAAGTAGTTAAAATGTAATCGAGAAAACGTGTAAACAAGAAAAATGTTAATATGATTATAACAGATTAAATGAGAATACTCAACACTTATGTTATACACTAAAAACTTGTTTCCAATATCTGATAAAAATAAAAAATTTTTTGTTTCAAAGAGATAATAAAAAGCATTCCGCAAAGTAAAAGTAAAAATCAACACTAGAAAAAAAAATTTGTTTAAATGCAAATAAATTAGATCATACCAAATTATTCTTCCGCTTGAAGTCGGTCACAGGACCGACTGGGTGAAGTTTATCAACTTCTCTGTGAATTTCTACAACATAAAGACCCATGCTTTCACTGAGTATTGGCAATACAATTTTTTGTTGCTCCAAACTCAAACTATCGACAATAAGGCACGTCCTTCATAAATATTGTTGAAGTTCATCAATTTTTTTGTTTAGAACTTCATTAACGTCAGTTGACACATGTCTGGCTTGCTCACAGCTCATCAAACGAGTTTCAAGATCAGTTACCTTTTTTATTAATTTTTCTATTTGATGTTGTTGCTCTTCAATCTTTTTTTGTTGTTGTTTAAACCTTTGATCGTTGGAAGGGGCTGGCATCGTGTAAGAAAAGTTAATTTCGCTGAAGTTTTATAAGTTATTTTTTGTTTTTGATAAGTAATTAGAAAGATAATGGTGGATATTTGAGGTTTGGATGTTGAAAACTTTTTCTTTATGGATGATCATTATAAACTGTTGGTTCAAAAGCCGGCAACCGAATCATGAATCTCATTTAACTAGTACACCAGCGAAAGTCATTGTTCATCTTTTGATTATCTAGAGATTTGCCAACACAGATTAGGTGAGCGTGGTATTTTTTAGGACTAACAAGTAAATGCTCAATTGTCTTTGAGGCTCTCCAATTTTGTACACATAAAGCCTCTCTAAGAGACCTTTGTAACTCTATCGAGCTCCATATACAGAACTAGCTGTGCAAGCAAAAATGCAGAGCAATTTCTGAGGAGTAGTTCTTTTAGTTACTACATAATCGTAAAAAACTTGTATATATCGTAATTTCCATTCCAAAATTTCTATCAATGTAATGAATGTTAATAAAGGACATTAATTATGAGAAGGTAACACCCATTTTGATTTTACTGACTGAGGCCCCTTTGAAATTTCTTTACCAAATGTGATTAGATTACACTGGAATTCATGTGATGTATTTTGTTTGCAGAAAAATGGCTAATGGCTTCTTTTCTCTGTGATTGTTGCTTTTAATCATGTTTATGTAGTTTTCTCCGAACTTGGTTATTTGCTCATGTGCTATGCTATAAATCATCATTAAAGTATGTAGAATCAAAAGTGCTCTGTAGGATTACTAGATGGTAGTGATCACCTAACAACATACTCAAAAACAATTGGAATCAAACATCTGGAAAGTGTCAAATCTGATGAAAGACAAGTTTTAATGTGGAGGACTGGATTGCCAATGTTTTATACTGAGCCAACTACTGGCCCGCATGACAAATATGTCTACCTCAAGTGTTACAGACAGGCAAACAGTGTTGCAATCCCTTCAGTATCAACAAAAAATTTAAAAAGGGTATTTGAAGTTATTTTGATAACTGTCTGTTTTTGTTTGTTTTTAATCAAAAGATGAATAAATTTTGAATTTTGGTAATAAAATAATGAGTTTATTTAATTTTCAGCAAGGCTTTATAAAGAAATAAGCTTTTTTTCTCAAACAACTTTTTAGAAGACATTTTGCTAGAACAGTGAGCTTTATTTTTGAAAACTTAAAAAAATACAATTTGGTGCAAAGCGCTAGCAAAGTAAATGAGAATGAAATTAAGAGATGAGACTCAGTTAAAATTATCCAGTTCTAAAATATAGTGTACTCCAGTAAAGCT
Organism: Euphysa ruthae; assembly: GCA_035046665.1. NCBI lineage: Eukaryota > Metazoa > Cnidaria > Hydrozoa > Anthoathecata > Corymorphidae > Euphysa > Euphysa ruthae. The sequence continues at coordinate 4,288 of JAUZNK010003249.1, read as the reverse complement.
TTGGAACTGGTGGCAGTCAGTATATGACCCTGTCACAAAAAATCAAGAATGCTTTAAATGAATGGCTATTTAATTTATATCTAGTCTGCGAAATCAACTTACAAACATCTAAACTCCCGTGCAATAAAAGCAAAATTGTAGTCCCTGGTGAAAAGTTTTGTCTGCCAAGTAGTCAACAATTAGCTTCACTTGGTGAATCTACAGAAGAGAATACAAGTGAAAGTAATTCCAATAGTGACAATAAAAATGGATTTTATGAGAGTATATAGATATAGTAAACCAGATCATTTTTGAACAGTACTCTTTATCAAGTATCAGTATCCCCATTGAGAGTTCACTCTGTTTTATCATGCTTTAAATCATTTTCTTCGGAAACAAAAACAGAAGCAGGTTGAAGAAGCAGTCACCAAGAAACTTTTAACAGTTCTTAATGTTACTGAATCTGATATTGTCTCTCCAGAAGATTGTGATTCAATTTCAAATGCAATCCAAACAAAGGCTGATGATTGTCCATCTCATAAACTGTATGAAGGAGAAAATGAAAATTTCAAATTGGAAACAACAGCTACAGATACACCAAGGTCAGTTGGAAAACCTGCTAAGGAATTTAAAGTTTCTGAGAGAAAAATCCAAAGAGCAAAACTGTTGAAACAACAAAAAGGCATACTTATATTCTCTGATGTTATTCAGCGACAAAGAATAAGCCGAGAAATTTTAGCCACTAAAAAATTATTTTGACGTCATGATGAGTATTCTCACCAAATGCCTGGTAAAAAAGACTATGTCAGCACAGGGAAAAAAATGCTCATATCAAAATGACTTATTTTTTGTAATTTGAAAGAACTATGTTGCTTACAAACCTAAGTACCACAGCCAAAACGTTGAGTTTTCAAAGTTTGCAAGTCTTCAGCCGAAATCGTGTGCACTTGTATGTCAAAAAAAAACATGCTCTGTCTTCTTTTGTACGATTCATTAGAATGTAAGACTGCTATAAGCTGAAGTGGGTCATGACAATTCCTATTACAAGATTAATAACATGATAATTTGCAGCACAGAATCAAAGGTATGAATGGTTCATAGATGTGATAATTACCTTGGTATTAAACACCACCACTGGCTGAGCAGACTTGCTAACGATGCAGCTTCAAATCAATGAATTTATAGAGCTGTTGTGTGAGAAACTTGGTAAGATAACTCATTCATTCATTCATTGCGAATTCATTCATTGCAAAGGTACATTCGAGTTATTTGAAAGAACTCAAAGAAACACTTTCTAGTAATGAAGATTACATTCGTGTAATGCAGAGATATAATTGGAGTAAAAACAATGCTCTCTTCATCCGTGGTGGATTTAATGAAAAGAAATCTCCAAGTTTGTATCAACATTGATGAATTAAACTATGATGTTGGTTTTGCTCATGGAGTGAACAATCAAAGCATTCATTAAAACGAACCTGAGCCCAACAATTAAAAAAAAGTTATTTCTCAGATGACAATATAAAATTGTAATCTATTTTACAATATGTGTCAACATATCTCTGATTATTTTCCACTTAAAGTATTTTTAATGAATTTTTTTGCCACAAGCCACAGTAAGTCTCCACCTGATGTTATCAGTGGGACATTAAAATGAATAGTGGTAACAGCAATTTAGTGAAATCCCATCAACAACCAAATCCTTCCAGCTAAAGCACTGTTTGAATTCTACAAAAAAATCATCCAGCTAAAGCACCGTTTGAATTCTACAAAAAATCAAAATCATCATTGACTTTGCTTATGTCATTAACAAGCAAATGGAAAAAACAAGAAAAGCCCTCTGTGATAGAGTGATAGGTAATAGCCAAAACAATTCCTGGAAAAAAGAGTTTTCATCAATATCGTTTAAATAATTAAACCTGGTTATCAACACGTGACTAAAACTCTACCCCAAGATTCTACGAAACTCTAGAATTTAATTTAATTTAATCAATTTAAAACTTATAATATTCTCTTGCTTAGCTGGATGGTTTATATTTTGTAAGGCTAGTTAATCTAGCTGGTTGGTCCGCTTTTAATACTTAATATGTGTAATTTAGCTTAACCTATAGAGTCTATTTATTCTAAATGTCAAAAGAGATAAAAAAAAAAACTTCAAACTCTCTAACTTGGATTATCAGAAATAAATCATTTTTAATATATCAACAGAATCTGAACTAAATTTTTTGAGAAAAGTTTAACAACTTTTTGATGAAGTGTGCCCAAGGCTGCTAACTGAACAGCCAATATGCAGTTAGAACTACTTATTTAACACAATAAAAAATCTCAACGGAATTGGAACAGAATTTCATGCATAATTAGACATTTTGACAAGTCGTCGCATGGGTCAAAAGAAAAAGTCTTTAATAAATTGGCATACTACACCAATTTCGGCATATCTGAGCCCTGCAACAAAAAATTGAGACTGATAATCATTCGAGTCACAGGACAAGTAATCAATAGGGCAATAACCCTTGTGATCCTTTAACTTTAAAAATTTTTAACTTTTCAAAAAAAAATTAAATTTCAAACTTCACTTTCGACAATAAATAGTTATATCTAGTCCCACTACCAAAGAGTTTTCAGCCAAAGAAAAAGATGCTATAAACTGTTTTCTTCTTCTTACACAGTTTTATGTCAACTTTCCATGCTAGCATGGGTTAGACAGAAAATTTCACCTAAAAAATTAAAATGACCATTTGAGCATTTCAAGAAAAATTCAAGAAAGATTGTTTTTAGGTCAAAAATGGAGAATTTCCAGGGCCGGTAAAATTTATTTCAGTCAGAAGAAAAAAACAAAAATTGAACTCGCAAAATCAGGAGTTCAGCAATAGTCAAATTAAGAATAATGAAATAATAACAAAATAGTTGCCATATGTGTCAAGAAGATCAAAACTGAAAAAATTATTTTAAAAAAATTTAAAAAAAATGTTGATTTTAAAAGAAATAATACCAAAAATTATAGTTTTATAGAAGATTTAAAAACAAAATAAACGTCTTCTCCTTTTATGCAAACTGAGTAAAAAGTAACAAGCAGATTTTAAGAAATTCCCAAAAACTTTGTTCTAATGGAAAAAAATTCTTTCTTGGACATATTGGAACTAAGAACAGAAAAATAAAAACTTTTTTTCCAGAGATCTAAAGACTCTTCATTTTTTTCAGAAATAATATTATCCCACTGCACCTGGAAAAAACATTCTTGAGATAACAAAATCAGCAAATAAAACAACGGATTTAGTACTTACATCAAACTGAACACCAAAATAAGTGCCACTTCTTGCTTTCAATGGACCTTTATACATTAAAGATCCCACATGTTGAATGTTGTCAGCTTCAACCTTCAACAGGGAGCGAGCTTGAATTGTACACGCATCTTTTAATTGAAAATATGCCTGATACCGATCATTGCAATTTTTGATTGCTATCAAGAATTTGTACTCTTCATCAGAAAGTCGACGTATAATGTTTTGTGCTACTATAATGATCTCATCAGTGTCAAAATTTTGTAATTCTGCAAAAAGTTTTTTTTTCCATTTTTTCAGATGATATAGACTTCCTTTGAGGGAAAAACTTTTCATTCCATCAGTTTCAAAATCTTCCATCAAGATATAAGGTTCAACTTTCATTGTATTCAATTTTATTTCACTAAACTAAACACTAAATCAAATTAACAGTAAAATTTATCAAACCTATATATAAAAAAAATATTTAACAAATGTGGGTAAAGGTAGTTAAACATATGTCTTATAATCTTATGATTATGAAGAACTAAAAACAACAACATAAATCACTAAAAATAACCACATGAAGCTCTGAAAATAACAAAATGAAGCACTAAAAACAAGAACATGAAGCACTGAAAATAACAACATGAAGCACTAAAAACAACAACATGAACCACTGAAAATAACAACATGAAGCACTAAAAACAACAACATGAAGCACTGAAAACAACAACATGAAGCATTAAAAACAACAACATGAAGCACTGAAAATAACAACATGAAGCACTAAAAACAACAACATGAAGCACTAAAAACAACAACATGAAGCACTAAAAACAACAAAATGAAGCCCTGAAAAAAACAACATGAAGCACTGAAAACAACAACATAAAGCACTAAAAACAACAACAAGAAGCAATAAAAACAACAACATGAAGCAAAAAAAACAACAACATAAAGAATTAAAAACAGCAACATGAAGAATTAAAAACAACAACATGAAGAATTAAAAACAACAACATGAAGCACTAAAAACAACAACATGAAGC
>JAUZNK010003248.1:0-11016 GCA_035046665.1 Euphysa ruthae | reverse complement strand
GGCTGGGAGGTTGTTTTGCTCTGAAGGCCGATCCATGACTTCTTTATTGTGTGCGCTGATCACGGATTTTACGCTAGCCATTCAACTATAACTAACCTTCATGTTGTTCCTACTAAAGATTTTTCGGAATATGTGTGTTGGTGGAAAATGTTTGTCTATGAGATTTAGGAAGAATTTAGGGACGCTAGTAAAAACTGACATACTATAAGGCGGATTAAACCACAGGATTTTTCTTAGAATTGCATATTAAAGTTTGGAAACTTGAGAATATGGCATAAATACAGAAGACGATATTTAATGAAGCGGCACTGCTGATTTCGTTTAGATGACAAAATTAAAAGAAAGTACATCACAAAATACCAAACTTCAAAACAAGAAACTTAGATTTGTTTCTATAATATTAATGTGATAAAAGTACGATTTTTTCAAAATGGAATTGGTGTAAAGCAGGTGCATGTTATGTTGAATTAGAGCGGCTTTTACGGTTAAAATGGCGTGAAATGTCCGATAAATTCAATAACCGTGTTTTTGATCATTACTCAACCGATGTAGAATTTCGCAAAAAGAAATGTTTCGCATTCAGAATTGTAGACGTCTATGATTTTGTGAAAGAATTTTAGATACAAAAAATTTTGTTTTCATGGAGTTTAGTTTACACATTAGTTTGAATATACCAGAGCAATATGTACTGGCGAAACCTCTTTTATTTTCTAAGGAAGATTTTATTTCCTGGATTCAGTTAAAAGGTTTTATAACACCAAATATCAACCATTATGAGGTATTCTTTATTAAGGTTAAGAAAAAGACTGCGAGTAATAGGCACGCAAAAGAAATGTAAGAGAAAAGTTTTATTTCAATACATCCGAAACATCAAGAGGTACACTTCTCGCTTAAAATGAAGAACAATGAAGCGACTTATAAAGGGTCGAGACAGCTAAAATTCAAAAAAGGAAAAAAATTTATTCGCAAAAACAACCTCTAAAATTTTAAATAACGTAGCAAAAATATGAAAAATAAATGGCCTTTACATTGATTCTATGAAGTATTTTATACTTTATAATGATAACACAAGTTAAAGATAATCGATAAGAGATATGTAACTTAAAAAAAAACAAAACAAAAAAAAACTTACTTATTTTTTACTTCTGCCATCGGCGGATTAATGATGAGCCCCAAACTGAAAAACGTGAAGCAGCCGACGCAGAACGCCTAGCAAGTGAAAGAATATAAATTGTCTGAAAATGCTGATGTCGTAGTTTCAAACAAAAAGAACATGACCAACCAGGAAAAATAATATTCAAAATTTATTTATTGATAAAAAATATGAAAATGCTGAAGTTGTAGTACAACTTTAAATGCGATGAATAATCTATGCTCTGCTGATATCTCATGTAATTTCAAATACAATGTTTATCTGCATGTTTGCAATTGCTCTGGCGAAACTCCTTCACGCTATGATCTATATTGAAGTGTAGGTGTTTTATTCTAACACGATAGATAAGAAAAACATTTTTGATTTAGCTTATGTTCAGAGTCGTTGATGAAATATACCAATTGCTGTCATATTTCAAAAAGTTTTAACAAATTCTTATCGAATCTAATACTTTGAGGGATATAGGAAAATTATTGAATTCATAGCTAATCAACCATAATATAAATATATGCTCTCTCGTTTATAGACTAAACTAAAGATTGTGATAAGTGGAGGATTCTTATTTCAAATATTGAGAATTTCTTTGAAATGGTTGTTTAAACTCAGGTTAAAATTTTGAACTCTTTTTTTTGGTAGTGTTATTTTTAGTTTATTATTGTATGTAAACAGTTGATTTTACCATCTTATTGAGTATTTAGGAACATTGATACTAGACCTGTTTACTCTCTGGCTTTTTTGATGTTTTATTTCATTACCCTAGTACTTATATTTTTTAGCATAGGACATTTCATTCTTTAAGTCTAAATTTTTAGGTCTATTAAATAGTCAATATGGTTTGTTAAGTAATAAAATTAATCCCTTATGCAATTTTTCTCACTCACATAATTTATACATCTTTCTACAAAAAAATCCTTCATAAAAATTGGTACATTAAATTAAATTTTCTAATTCTTCTTAAACCTCTTATGTTAACATTATCTGGTGACATTGAGTCTAATCCTGGACCTGTGCAATATAATATAGAAAATCTTATTCAAGAACATCAGCAATTATGGCTCCCTTTTAGGCAAAAAAAGTTACACTTCATTCATTTTAATGTGAACAACATACAATAAAAATTGAATATTTAAGAAAGATTTTAATTATTTCAAAACCATCAATTATTGGAATTACTGAAAGTAAGCTTGATAACTTTATAGAAGACAGCGAATTTGACCTTAGTGGATACCAATTCTTAAGGAAAAACAGAATTAGATCTGGTGGTGGTGTTATTTGTTACATCAAGGACGATCTTAATTTTAATGATTTTAAATCGACAAATGACATTGAAAATATATTCGTTGATATTCTTCTCCCTTGTACCAAACCTTTACACTGGGTATGGGTTACAGGATAATTGATATCAACAAATTTTTTGAGCCTTTAACGTGGGTTAATTTTGCACCAAATTTATGAGGATGGAAAAGATATTTTTTATTTCAAGAGAACTAGATGTAATCTTTTGGATAATAATAACAATTATAATGTCAAATCTCCTTCCAAAAGCTTATAATAGTCAAACAACCCTAACTTTTTATGGCCAAATGAACATTTCGAAGGAATTTGAATTCTCAAGGTTCATTGAAGATGTTAAAAATCAATGATTTAGAAATAAATAAGTTACCAGGGTTTGATGAAATATCATCTATGAGAATTCGTTGAAAAAAAAAATATTATATATAAACTTCAATTTGGATTTCGAAAACGTTTTTCTACAGACACCTGTTTGTCATATCTTCACGAAAGAATTACAAAAAAGGCTTTGAAAACGGATGTCAATAGTCGCGCCCATATTGGTACTGAGCAGTATAGAGCCATAAATTTTTGTGCCTATCCTTACCACCATTTTTTTTATCTTATTTTTTTTTTTTTTTTTTTTTTTGTTTTCTGTTGACGTTTTCATAGCTAAAGTACAATTTTTTGGGCCAGAATAAATAATTACTCAATTACTTATTTAGGAGTGTGATCAGTGGAGGAAGTGGAAAATCTATAAAAATTTTAGCTTCTATAACTGGATGATTTGTAAAATTCTGATATTTGGTATAAGATGGGCGCAATTAGGAAAGGATAATGTTGAGTAAATTTTTTTGTAAAAAAAAATTACATGGGATATTTTTAATTGTGCTAAAATTTCATCATGAGATGTAATTGTGGGATTTTACACGGCTACCCTATTGATGTGGTATTTAGTTAACGTTTTTAGTCTCTGTGGTATAGAGAAGGTTAAGTTTCCAAAATTTCAATTCACCCTGCATGTATATTTTTAATTTGAAAATTTAAATATCTCTAAACCATGTTGCCTAGCTGCCTTAATTTAACTCTTCGAACTATTAAATATTGCATTTCTGGAACGAGCACGCAAGCATTGTTTTAATAATGATAAAAGATTTATTATTCTTAAATTAAATTAGTACTTGCTATTACGTGTATACAAATAAAAAAGTGATTTATATAGCTTGAGTTAATACTAACCTTTTTTGCACCGAGTGATTGAATAATCTATAAAAAATAACATGAACTTCAACAACATGTTTTAGAATAAAAAGATGAATTTGATAATAGCATTCAGATTAATTTCAATTGATAATTCTCAGCAGTCAGAGATGGACATTAACATAGCTACCTATTAGTTTTTACTGCCCAAGTTCTTCTTTTTTTTTTTAAATTAAAAAAGTTTTAACTTTTTAAGCAAATATATAAAAAAAAATGGTAGAAAAGATTGAACTTATATTTACGGTAAAACGCAGGTTTTGCTCCGGATGTTTCGCTCCCACTATTTCAATATTATATTGCTGCCATATTTTTATCACTTTTCAGAAAATATATGCTTGTACAGTAGAACTACTTTAGCAGCTGCTTTAAATTTCATCAAACAAAACTTGTCCGATTACAAATCCGATTACAGGTATCAACATTTATAAGTTTGCAGTTTTTAAGTAATTGTTACATATTTTTTTCACTAATTTCAGTAATTCCATTTAAAACTAAAATAAAAGAAAATCGGGCTAACAGGGAATTTTATTTTTGAATATAGCCTAACCATTATTTTTTGACATAAGCTTTTTATTGTCAAAAAGATTGAGCTTTTTACTGGAATCAGTTATCAAATGTATGCAAGCTACTATTCTTTCATTCAATAATTTTAACTTTGATAGGAATATGAATCAATTTATCACAGCCAATCATTGCTGTATAAACATAAATCATAACCTAATTTTAAAGAAACGACTTGATTCTATTACTTGGGCAAAATTCTCCTAAAATGCTCCTAAAATCAGTCTATATTGCTTTTTATTTCGACAAGGCTAATTTATAAAAACATATTATATAACTTGTAAATAAATTTAGCATTAATAGTTCACGTGAATATCACGTGAATTAAAATAACAATGAATATAGAGTTTAATAATATTTTTTTAGTAAAAAGAATCTCTCAAATTATGTGTTGGAAATAATTGCTATATAATTATTTCATATTTTGAAACTATAACAGATCACTTACGTTACAATTTTTTTATATTTTGTGCAATTCTGAACTAAAGCTAACCTTTGGCGCAGCCACAAAGTTCAGTACTATTACGAAAATCTGGGGTACGAAATAAATTGTTCCAATATCAGATGCTGTCATTCCAAGTCCATCTAAAATAATTTTTTGTATCAGAGCAATGAACAAAGTAAGTTATTTCATGTTGGAGAGACGGTGGATAAAAAGGGCAAGTACCTAACATTTGCAAGATGCCAAAACATGGTCAGATTGATATTCACTGCTCAGTTTGCTATAACAGGAAATAAAAGACGCTCTAGAAACAAATCCGGTTTCTGAATGTTTTTTAACTATTATAAACCATAACTTCACGCTGCTGTTTTTAGCGGTCAACGGCGCTAAAAATCTACAACTATTGCTCAGCTTATAAATTTCGTTCGCGTATCCCCAGCAAGAAATTAACTATCTAATATTTGAATCTAATATTTTTATTAAAGCACGGGAAAATTTGAAAAAGGCACAATTATAATGTTAAAATTTGTTGGCGGGGCAAATGCCCCCATCCGAGAGAAGACAGCCAGCATCCAAATCCTAAGAATACTTGGAATGCAGCATTACCTTTGCTATTGCACCTACAGCCATGCGAAGTATACTCAGTATTTTCCCATCTTTTGATCTACAATATGGGTACCTCTTTTTGTATAATCATAAAGTTTGTTAAAACTGGCATATATATGTCATTCTCATTGACACCTATGGCTGGGGGCATTTTAGACAGACCATTAAGCTTTCTTGATGGCTTAGTGTTCACAGAATAAGATCTAATACTGATAATACTTTTCTCTTTCTCTCAATAAATTTTTGTACTTTTAGCTTCTCTATCTGTCATTTCATTTATTGCTCCAATACATTCTCGGTTTGTATTGATTGTTCAAACAATTTTTGTTTTTTGGTCATATTGCCAGTTTGCAATTACAGTGGTAGTTTAGAATCTATTACACGAGATATTTTGTCATTTGATGTTAACGTGAGTACTGAAATGGGAGATCAGATGCTTTATGATGTCGTCAGTTTTTATATAAGCCACTTGGCTCTCGCATACGTTTTCATGCATACAATCTAGCACAATATGTGTAAAGAGTTTCTGTAATGTTCATACTTCAAAACAATAAGCCATATTTTGCAGATGTAATTTTATTTTCTTTGCAAAAATCAACCTTAGCTGTAGGATCAAATGTTTCATATTATGAAAGGTAAGCGTCAGGGTACATAAATTATCATTGAGTTTTTCAAATATGTTTCTAACTGATGTAGCTCTTATCAGATTGAAATCGTTCCTGCCTTGTATTTATACCATAAAATCAAATATTTAGAATCTGATATTAGAAAAAATAAAATTAAAACTTATCAGTGACATTGCCGATTAAAATATTCCATTTCCACACTCACGAAAAAATATTGTTTTTTTCTCATGAAAAGTCATTTTTCAGATCAAATTTTTTCCGCCAGTTTTTAAAATTCATTTAACATTTAAACTGGCTAAAAATACAAGAATACACTTTTCCGTAAAGTTTAAATAAATTATGAATTATGATGCGTTATAATTTCATAGTAACGCCTCACGAAATGTTCGAATAAATTTCTTTGACTGTTTTAAGGTTCATGAAAAAAAAAAAAAAAAGATAAAAAATGAAAAATATTTGCTTTTTTATTTTTTTATAAACTTACTTAAAGTTTAATCTTATTAAAAACGATGTGCTAGAAATACAAGAGCAGCTAAATGATTTTGATATGAAAGTTGACTGTAGCCTATTAGGGATAGTCACAAAATTTAATAACTTGTTGTTGACGGCTCAAATTTACCGACAATGTAGGAAAAACATAGGACATACTTGTACTCCGACTTGCAAAGGGTTAAAGTTAGAAAGTTTTGTGCTTTCCTTTGTGATGTTGTATATTTACTACATAGATTAAAATGAACTTTTATTTTGATTAATGTACCGAGAGACGGTTTTCTTGGAAGAAAAAGATATTGGTAAAGACTTGAAATATCATCAGAATATTTATCTTAGCAATACATAAAAAACATAAACTTTTTAATGAAAATTTGCTTTCAGATTAATATATATCAAAAACTTTAATGTTAACCTGGTCCATGGAATAAAAAAATTATTTGAAATTATCATTACTTGTTTATACCATTAAGGGTAGTACCATAACAGAATTTAAAAAAATATTGTTTTTTTAAAAAGTATTGTTTCTGCCTATTTAGATATCGTAGAATCCGACTCCGAGGTTAAAATTCCGCTAAAAAAAACTTAATACCATCTTTTAAAAATGTGCCTGAAAACTGATTTTTCAATTTTTTCCCTAGCAACACATTATTTATATCGTTGCGAAGGGGTTTTTGCTCAAAATATTAGCCCAAATAACTTTTTGGCGAGAATGTACATGAAATGAAAATTGCAGCCATATACGACTTTTTGTTACTACATGTTATTTAAAACCATGACTTATAATTTAGAATATGAGATCAAAAACAACATGGTTTAAAAATTCTGACTATCTTTATGGCTTGGTATTTAAGAATATTTTTGTTCTCGTCGTGGTATTTTTTAAAACTAAAATATAATGGGAGGAACAAAGAAAAAACAGTCCTCTAGTAGAGGGCATTCAGGCAAAAATAAGATTCAAAAAACTCAATAAAAAAGAAAACAGTGAGACTAACTTTGGAGACTTTAACTTGGTTATGAGGTTTTTATTGGTTTCAGAAGAAATAGGCCTTTTAGAAATTGTACTTACACGTGTGCGGGGAATGTGTGTCGTTAGAGTATGTTGCTCGACTGAGTTTTCGGAAACTGAGTACTTTTTTATAGTAAACCTTTTTACTGAACACTTGTATAAACAACGGTTACCTATTACACATATATAAAACGCGCCGTCCTTTAATGTTCGTACAAATCTTTCATTGCAGCCTGTATTTTCTTTTTTTATTGCCAAAATTAAGACACATCCTTGCTTTTTTTGTTTGATTTTTGTTATTTCCTTGGATCTCACTTTACTTTCTTTTCTCATTTTGTAAAAGCGTGTGATGGGGAGACTTAGATTCTTAATGATAATATTCAGTTTGATCATTTTTTATTTTTGATATGCTGGCATTGACTAGATTTCTTTTTTATTTTGCTGATAATACTCAGTTTGATTCATTTTACGCTCTCGATCTGCTGGCGAAAACTTTATTTCCTCTATATTCCTCTTTATTTCGATAATACTTATTTTGACGTTTTTGTCATTTAAACGCTTTAGTTCTTTACCACTTGAAATTCTAGGCATAAATGTCTGAGCAAGTGTTTTTATTAAAATATCTATATTTTGTAAATAAATAAATAATCTTACGATATGCTTTTGTCATTTGATAAGCTATTTGCAATACTTTAGTACCACCTCCTACAGGTGTAGGAAATATGTACACGTTGAAATGGACAATGTAAAACAAACATAAAGTTTAATTAGACTAACTGTATTCGTCAGTTGTAGCAGCGAAGACAGGAAACAATTCAAAATATCCAATACTTGCAGTTGTAAACAAGAAATTCAGCATTACGCTTGCCAAGTAACCTTCGTAACTAAGATAGAGAGACAACAAATATACAAGCATTTATGTGTATAAATCTCAAAGGATCTTTGATTTTGCGTTTTTAATCTTAAATGTTCGAACTCAATTTTCTAATTCAGCTAACAGATTTATGTGTATTCAACCTAAATAATTACTTTTAAAATCTTTTATGTATAAATTATATATTTTGTTTGAAACCTAGTTTTAAAGGAAACCAATTTTACGAACTGAATTACTTAAGGTAAAGTTATACCAGGAATTTATTTAATAGCAGAGTATCATTCGTAGATATTAAACTTTGCACGTTGATGGGTTTTAGTAATCAGCAGAATTAAAGTTGCCAGCAGTAAAGGTTACTGTGGCACATATGTCAGGTTTTCGTTCGTAACCAAAAATTTCTAGCAGAAGATACAGAACGTCTAAGGGTAATATGGTCTGTGAACCTACGGTTTGATATGACCATAAATCATATCAAACCGTAGGTTCACAGACACCTTTGAACATAGTTGTATTAAATATTATTGTACAAAAATGGTAAAAGCTTCCACAATGTCGAAGTTAACAGAAACACTTTTGAAAAATTTTAAAAGCTAGGCAAGTTTGAGTAAGGTTTTTCAAAATACCTGGGTTTGCCCATAACACTTGATCGGAGAAAATAGCTTTAAAAGTAAATGAAACGTTTATAAGAGAATTTACGATTGGGAGAAATCCAGCATGCTGTCTAATTGGTCAGCAAACTATGAATAACTATAACTTTACTTTATGGTCATATTAAATTTTCAATCTGTAAGTTTGCAGACACCTTTGAGCATAGTTTTATTATATATTATTATACCAAAACATTAAAAGCTTCCACAACGTAAAAGTTAACGGAAACAATTTTGAAAAATTGAATATAACCACCGCTTTGCTATATATTTTCCGACAAAAAGGTTTTCCGGCAGCCGAAAAAATGATTCCGCCCGAGATGCATTGAATTATATGCTTGAAACAGACGATGAGCTTTATGAATTCAGTGTTCAGAATGACTTTTGTAGTTCTGGAAGCGATATTATGTCTGAAAGTGAAAAGTTAGCGACTTTGAGTGAACCTGACGAAATTGAATCTCCTCCATTGACCCCAACAACATTTTCTGATGCAGAAGAAGTTCTTGATCCGCCTGCACCACAACTTGCTATTCATCTCAATAACAGTTTGCCTATAAATGAAAGCTGGGGTGATGAGGTTCCACCAACTTTAGATAGAGAGCAAACTTTAGTTGTAAGTCTGGTGTCAGCGATATCGTAACAAATGGTAGGCCGATTGAAAATTTTTAACAGTATTTTTACAGATTAACTTATCACCTATATTGTTGATCAAGCTAACCTTTATACTGAACAAAATATTGAAATCACAGCTGAAATAAAAACGTATTCAAGATTGAGGGAATGAAAATCTGTCACCTTTATTGAAATTAGAATTTACTTAATGATAATTTAATCTAAATTTTCCCTTTTCGATACTGTGTTAGGCGTAAAATGTCTTTTTATAATAGATTATCAATTTTGTTGTTAGTAGTAGTTTTGAAGAACATTATGAGAAAACAGTAAAATTAAAACTTTTGCGAGGTTTTTTAGTCGAAAAGCTTTGTTCTGTTTACATATCGAAAATGAATGTTAGTAGCGATGAATTGCTACTTCTTTGGAAAGAAAAACTGTCATTGAAACAGTATATAACAAATAAAAGAAGCACATTTATGATGTCTTTTGTGCTTTTTAAAGAAGATACATGTTATGTGTGGAAGAGTATATTGTATACCGTGAAGAAACTTACTATATTTTACTTGATGGTGAATCACAGCTACCAAAAGATGCTGTTGTAAAAAACTAAAAGTTGGAGAGTGTGGGAAAGGTATGAGAAAGCAACTGCAATTACTTTTACAAAGTGGAATGACAAAAATGATGGGTTTATGCTCAGTACATATGTAAATGATGGTACAGTTAATGCCACATGAGCTACAGAACCTGATAAAATTTTCCAAGTAGTTGATTAGTACAACATGAAATTGGGAGGCATCGAAGGCAGATGATAACAGATGGTATCAAGCTGAATGAAAACGCATTAAAAAATGATGTAAAAAATATTTTATGCATTTCCTCAATATATATATTTTCAATGGTCATATTATTGTTAGCAAAACAGCCAACAAGTTTACAGCTTTGAAGTTTAAAGAAGAATTTATTTTTAGTATTTTGAACCAATGTTCAAGACTGACCGCAGCAACAATGTCCGCCTGTTTAGATAAATCTAAAACTTTTTATAAATCGATTAACTCCAATAAAGGTGATTTAGTAAAAAAATATATATTTTGGTTTGGCCACATTGGCCTTCATAAAATAAACAAAATTTCACTTAGTGTTCAAATATAACCTAGATTCAATTTTACTGCTTACAGAGACTTTTACACAATTTAGACCACAGGAGAAACTGAGTAAATAAGTTAGGGTAATATAAAATAATGCTATTCTGTATTAAAGGTCTGAAATGAAACATAAAAACGTTTTGAAGAAACAGAACTACAGGGCAGTTAGGTCAATCTCACCTGAATAGTTTTACCACTGAATAGGATTTTATTCGTGTTATCAAAGAAAATTTTTTCTGTTTGATTAGTTTGGTATTTTCATCATAACTATAATCTGTGTCGAACTTTGGTTTTGTAAAGTTTTGAATCGAGCAATTAAGGTA
>JAUZNK010003247.1:0-11018 GCA_035046665.1 Euphysa ruthae | reverse complement strand
TATTTGTTAACATTTATCATGATGTTCGAAGCTGCTGTGTCTGGCTAGTTCCTCATGTTGCCTGTTTTATAACTTTTTTTTTTTTTGATTTGCTGCACAACTTTAGTTTTATAATCTAAAAGTTTAAGTTGAATTTTACTAATCCACATTTAACTAAGAAAATAATCTTACTGTTTATATTTCATCTTAATTGAAGAAACATCCTTCACCGTATTGATGTTTATACAAATAGCGTTTGCTAGTTAACCGAAGTGGAATTACACTGACTGTATTTTTGTATGCAGTATGGTGGATTTCGTTTACCCTTTTTTGAATTGGATCAGTGGTTATTGTTGTACTGTTTGTGTGCTATTGGAATCTTCCTCCAGAAAATGGTTAGTCCTTTATTTTTATCCGAAATGTGTTAGTATATTTTCCGTAGAGTTTAATTACTAATAAAATAGAAATATAGAACTCGGAAATCTTATGCAAGCAGGCGCATTCAAATAAATTTTCAAGGCGACGAAAAAGAGTTTTTAAAATCGGAGTTGATACAGAGAGACGTAAAAATAATTATTACGCTTTTTTGTTTTTAAGACGCATATTTATTTTTCGTTTACTACACTGCAGGGATAGGATAAAAGTATATATACTTTACTTAAGAAATAATATTAGATTGATGAAAATTCAGATCAGTTTTTTTCTTACATAAAACGCTAGAGTTGTAACTATACAAATCGCTACAAAAGATCACCTCACTTAACTATTAGTATAAAAAGGAACGGGATAACAAAATTGATAGAATCAAATTTGGCAATTTTTTCATGAACATAAAGCTCCTATAACAAGCTTAAGATTTCAACGAAGTGAAACGATCACAAGTTAATGACTTTTATCTTAAATCGAATAAAAGTTTTTTCCAGCTTGTCTTTCAGGTTCATGCAAATTTATTCCGTGCGGTTATTTCAGAAAGTAGCAAAAAACTTTTTTTAATCATTTCGTTACAAATGATTTCACTGCACATCAAATAATAATATAATAAGCATAGTGTTGATAGATATATTCACCTATTTTTTAACAAACAAAGGAGGTAATTTGCAGGTATAGATGAAGAACATTAACTATTTACGTGAAAAAACAAAGTTTATTTGTGGTTATAACATGTAACACAGCTTTTATCACATTATGATTTTAATGCCGATATACTTCAGTTTTAATTCTTTCAAAATTTTTTTAAAATAATTTCAATGAGATGTTTTTACTCATACTTTTTGTTAAATTTATTTTTTCAAACACATAAAATTTAAAACTTGCAGGGAGTTAGATATCAGATTTAACGTGTCTGAGGACCGAGCTAACATGGTGGTAAACAGTATATATTGAATACCATGTTCTCAAATTTATACTGAGTTTAGATTTAAGTTGCTGTTGAGAGACCTATCGTTATGATTTCTTGTTATATAAAATAACCCAATCTTTTCTTCAAAACGATGTGTATTGTCCCAAACTATTTCGCTGATCTGAAACAATCTTTACTGCTACTTTTTTCATTTATTCTAGTTCATGGACAAGAGACATCGATGAGCTTTCCAAGTGTTGCTCGTGATTTTATTTATTAAATTATTTTTAAAAATATTATTAATTTGGTGGTTTTTAATAAAGATCAAAATGTTGTAACAAGTCATATATTTATTTGCTGATCATCAACGATGATTAGCAAACTATTGAGTAGCGTGATATAGTGAGCTTTAAACAAACAAGTGAACAGTTGCCCCTATACAGTTAATTTCAATACTATATCCTATGATGCCTCAAAGTAGCGAATCACTTTTTAAAAAACTATTTAAATCCTGCAAATAGAAGTAAAGAAAAAAATTTTGAGTTTCATACCAGGAAAATGCCATCATGGCCAACGATTAACCCCTAGCCGAGTGAAAGATCTGCACCAGACACCAACTTGGGAATGAAATATTTTCGTTATTTTTTTTTGTTTTAACTACTACTTTTTTGATCCAACAAAATATTTGTGCTATGTTGTTATTCTAAGATATGGCGTTTAGTCCTGATTTCGTCTGAAGCTTTAGTTCAAACATGTTTTTTTTCCACTTTAAGAAATAGAAGATGTACATTAAATTTTTAACAAGTTTTCAGTGACCGATTAGTGGTTTTGTTTCTCATGTTTAAGTTACCTTTGGCCACATTGACTAAAACTTTTGAGCTAAATTTATGTAAAAGTCATTAAACTTTTGAAAATTATTTCAATTTTTCCTTATATATTATATAAAGGTGATGAACTAACAGCAGATGATTTAGTGTTTATTTTGTTTTTATGTACGATGTAAGTGGCTATAAATGACATAAAAAAGCGCTTAGTAACACTTTTGAAAAAGCTCCGTATTGTATTACTTTTCCTCACTCAGTAAAGAGTTGGCCGGAATCATGTCTCTTACAGATATAAGTTTAAGAAAATTCCTTGTCTCGCTTCGATTTTAAGTATTCAGTACTATGTTTTTTAATTTGATAGTAACAACTAACTAAAAAATAGTTTCACTGAGGTGGACAGATCTGATACTTTGCTAGTTTTAAATCAACTAAAGTTTATTCATGCGTCATATCAAGATGAAGTTGGTGAAAATGACGACGTTGTACCTACCCAAACCGGGTCAATCTTGAAAGCCTTATCTGTTCCAGGAATTTTAGTCAATTGTAAGTCATTGTATAATATGTGCATCAAATTTTGGTTTCTTATATTAGAGAAAGTTTAGGGTTTTGTTTAGTTAAAAAATTTGTACTCTCAGTTTTAAAGAAAAACGGTAAGTAAAATTTTTAATCTTGATTGATTGCCAAAAGTTGATTCTAGAAACTTTTTGTTTTCTGACTTTCTTTTTACAAATTTTTTAACATATTGGTTTTTAATTTTTTTTCTTTTTCTTTCAATTTTTCAAAATTAAATCTATTTTTGATATCTAGGTATCATGTGTTCATTTCATGTTGTGAACAATTTTGCTATCAAAGATCTTGAGAATTAAATTGGGTTGGATATATATTTTCTTCAATAAATTTTTTTTTTCAATGCTAAAGCTGATGAAGAGACCAAAAAATAATTCTAGTTCTGAAAACTTTAAGTAGATTTTTTGTTTTTTTCATTTATATCTGAAACTAATTATTGATGCCATTTCCTCTAGCTATCGTTTGCATTTTCAGTTCAATAGTACTTGGTTGTATTGATTTTACAATGGTTTTACATTTAAAACTTATTACATATTTAAGTGTTTTTTAACAACGTTGAAAAGCATCATTAAGCATTTTAATCCTAATTGCTGCGATAACAGTTTTTTTTTTTTTTACGCTCTGTCCCGATGTTTTAAAAAATTCAAATAAATTTTGTAAAAAGCATTTTAGATAAAGTTTGTTAGTAGAAATAAAGTTGTTTGACATTAAATAGGACGCCGACCATTATGGCAACCCTACGTCCCATAGTAAATAAGGTTAAGTCTGCGTTTATTCCAAAACTATATTGAATATGAATTATATGGTTTATTAGGAGTAAAAAATTAAAATGAAGGGAATAAAACAATGTTTCAATTTTTATAGACATTCGTAAATGATGATGTAAAAATAACAAACCAAGCTATTTTCAATCCCTAGACAATAAAAACGTTTTAGTTTATAATCTCTAACTATTTTGCTTTTTTATGAAATTTTTGTTTTATATAAAATGGTTTGGAGGTTTTTACAAGGTGAAAGTTAAGTGCGAAATAAAGGGGCATAACAGTTCTCAAATGAAAACTTAAGTGTTTATTACTAGAAAAATTCAAAATTTTCATTATTTATAAATGTTATCTTGAAAGATTTTTTAAAATTTGTATTTGATGCAGAAGATATCATCTAATAGACATGCGCCTAAAGCTTTTTTTTACTTATAAAACACTCTGTTTAAAAATTGTTGTAAGAAAAATTACTTACTTTTAGTTGGTATTAAATAAAAGAGTTCATTATATTTTAAATAAATAGTTAAATAAAATTGAATAAAAGAGTTAATTTATTACGCTACAATTATTTAACAAAAGTTAAAGTAATAAAACAAGATTTCGGCATGTTGGCTAACTTGATAATTTTTTTCGGCTGATCATTTGAAACAGGTCAAACAGATAAGTCTGGGGTGCAAAATATAAACTAGATTATTTTTTATGCTTCCAACCAGGCCAATGAAGTTTTTTAAAATCATCGATTTCTGTCTGTCTCCCATCGTTTATCTCAGAACCTGTTTGTTAAATTTTTGAAAACTATGCATGAAGTCAAAAAGCTGTAATCCAATAACATTAGCCGCATTAATTTTTAATGCTGAGTATGAGTATGTCCAAATATGGTCGATTTAGGCCTTTACATAAAGTTTTTTAAATTTTTTCAATTCTTTTTATAAGAACAACAGAGGGAAACTTCTGTCTCATATGACCATTTCCCGACAACTTTCTTTTTTAGGACTATTTCCCTGAAACGTGACAAGTTTAGTCAAAAAAGGATGTTGTTTGAGATTTTTTAAATTATTGTTCTCCTGTTTTACATTTTTACATTGTTTTACATTTTGTCAGATAATTAAAAATATTAAAATAATGGTGTGTTTTTGACATTACAAATATTTTTAACTTGATTTTGAAAACTACTTTTGATTTGATATGAAAATATAGTTTTAGTGATGCTTCACTCGACAAACGTTTACAATACCGTAGGGTGTCATAAACATTTTTCGCGTGAGGCATGTCGTAAAATTTACAAGGCTTTATTCCCATACATTTTGATTAGTTTGTCTTTTATTTTTGGGAGTCCATCAGTCACTAAATCTCAAATATTATTTTTTTTCATTGCTTTCAGTTTCATAATTGATTTCATTGACAGTTTAGTATAGTTTTTAATTCTGTAAAGGTTAAAATTTTGTTGCATGCCAGTTTTTGGGTATATAAGTGTAGTTGAGGGTATAGCTTTTGTGTATACAAGTGTAGTTGAGGGTATAACTTTTGTGTATATAAGTGTAGTTGAGGGTATAGTTTTTATATATGCTGACTGATTTTTTTAACTATCTGATGTTCTTGATAGAGTAAGAATTAATTATTTCTTTACTGCCAAAGTGTTGGTAGTGGAACTTTTTACCATTTGACCTATAATGTCGAAATATACAATAGCATCTGAATTAAAATTTCAAATAAAAAGTTTTGCTAAAGATTTATAGTATATTGAAGTGCACCCAAAGCGTTATTTTGATTTTTAAATATTTTCTTAAATATGAACAAATTTTGTTTGAAATTTGTTTTTTATTTAAGATATATTGATCTAACAGCAAGTGAATAATTGATCAACCTTTATATATTTATTGTTTCTTCTAGAATGGTTTACCTCCTGAAAAGTTAGGATTATGATTTTTGCTTACATCAGTATGCTATGCTTTATCAGCAACTATTATTTGATGGTTCTCTAAAAAATATTTAAGTGGAATGTAATGTTCAAAATATAGATTTTTTTCAACAACACTTCAACTTATTTTATATTGTGTCTTCTATGATACAGAATATAAAATTTGAAGAAAAGGAAAAAAAACTTAGAAAATTATCATGAGTTAGTAAATGTACTGAATCGTTTTCCAGCTACTTATTGTCTTTTCAATTCCAGTTTAAAAATTGCTGTTTTACTATTCGTCGCCCACAATAAGAAGGTGTAAAATCACTGTTAATGACCTATATTAGCCATTTTTTTCAAGGTTGACCTCAGAATTAAGTTGTTGACCATAAGATTAAAGAAATAGATTTTTTTCCGAAAATTTTGCCTCATTTTAATAAAGGTAAGTTTCGTAAACTTCAGGACATAATTTTCTCCTGTTTAAGAAAGAAGGTTGCTTTTACTACTGTTTCGTTTTCTGTCCTTTCCTTTTGTAAAACTTTTGATGTATCGTAGTTTTTCATTTTTTTTTTTTTTTTTTTTATTACGATATCAATGTTAGTGTGACTAATTCTACAGGTGTATTGCTTGAGTAGTATTTACATTTAAGAGTTATATTTTTTTTTTTGTTTTTGAAACAACCTGGCTTCTACTACCTAAACAAAAAAAATTATTTCTAGACTTGAAATAATAAGAAAATTTGTTAGCAAAGTGGCTCTTTAGGAATAATTGTTTTTTATCATGTAGCTATAGCTAACTGATTAATTAAAGTCGGTGAATTTAAACTAAATTTTACAATTTTTACTGTATAATTTAGAATTATTGTTTTTTTTTTGCTTCTTATTTTTCCGTAAAAAGAAAAAAATTTAATCAAAGACAAGGTAAATTAAAAAACATTTGTGATTAGTTTAATTTAATATTTTTATAATATTCAAATTACAAATTATGCTTTTAAAAGCAGTTCTTTGTGAGAAGTCTTTCAAAAACGTGATTGTAAGTTACGATGGATTTTTATCGAATATTTTATAAGTTTTATACATATACAAATATTTATAAAAAAAATTTACAATTTACATTTGAAATGTTTGTCTAAGCAATACCGCTGCACTATTTTGTACACATGAATTCAAACGTATAAGTAAATTTCGACTTTGATATATAAGTTTTTATCAGAAGTTCCGCTGATCCTTGTTGTTTGGGTGTTTATTTCGATTTTTTCTATTTATAATACTTTCATCTTGTTAGACCTTAATCTCTAAGATAAGTTTTAATATAGTTCTTTTTTGGACTTTTTCTGTTTTATAAGCCCATGATAGTTTTATTTAGAAATGAAAATCTTTGCTTAGAATCTTCTAGCAAAAGCAAAACAAGACGAAAAAAATAGTTTTTGGCAAACTTCAAACGTTTCGGGCAACAAAAGGTTCTAATCGTAAAAGTTTACATGTTTGGTTAATACGTATTTAAAATTGTTTTTCATGTTTTTTTTTATGATTAGAAACATTTCAAATTTTCCTTGCAAAACATGATTTCGAAATCATTATATTTGAAAAATACAGGCATCTTAGACTTATTTATTTATTAAAATTAAGGCGAGTAGATAGAGATATATGATTTGATTCTTTGCCAGAGCGATACTGTATAATATTTTTTTACTTTCTTTTTACTTTAAAAATCAGAAATATTTTGATATATTTTCATTAAACCTCAGCTTTTTTTAAATAATTATTTTTGCCATTGAAAAGTGGTTTTTTAGCAGAATCATATTATATTCAGAATTAACTTGGTTTTAGTTATTTTGTGACCCTAAATGTTCATTTTTTTAACAAGAATTACCTACATATTTAATGTCAACATTGCTTTCGTCCTACAAAATCGTTCCTAATTCTAAGCTTACTTTTTGAGATTAATGCAAATCGATTGTTATATTTTATATTTCTATCTCTTAGGCATAGTCATAAATTCGCTTTATTTTATTTACCATGTTGGATGTAAACACTTTTTTAATAGATTAAGAAGTAACAGTTCAATATCAAAAAAAACCTTCTTATAGATTCTGTCCGGCAGATTCAGTTTTTGTGAGATTTTCAAGGAACGAATATAATCAAAGTCATTTTATGGTCTTTCAGGTTCAAATTTAGTTCAAATTTAGTCACTCAAAACAAAAACTTTAGTGTTAATCTAGAAACTCAGGAACAGGCCTCCTTTCTGTCCATTTTCTACGAAACAATTAGGCTTACAAACTAACTTCAAAAAACTTCATTTGATTTCCGCTATGTAAATGTTTACTTATGTGTATAATTTTTTAATTTTATACTAGCAAACTTGCCCCAATTTTAAAGCAAGTAAACAATTTTTAAAATTTATTTAGATAAAATTCAAGCTCAGATACTTGACAATTTGTTCAAAACTCTTTTGGTCTCTATTGAAAATGAGTCTAAAATTTTTTCAAATCACAAAGATTCCTAATGTTTTTCAAAATTTTAAACATTGCCTGCATTCTCAGGGTACTCACATCAAGTTTTCCAGGCCGAGGAAAGCACCTTAATTTTAAATATTTTTAAAGCTATTAAGCTGTTATTAGCTTTTAAAAGTTATTTTGATGCAGTTTGTTTGTTTTAGAAAAATGGTCGGCAACTTGTTATACTTATAAATAGCAGCCTGCTATTTTTTCCTTTGGCCGTTTCCTTTGCCAAAGAAATTTATTTATGCGTAAGTGTTATATTCTGCAAAAAACTTCCATGAGTGCCATTGGTGTTTTCTAGAATCTGTAAGCACCCTCATTTAAACATGAGCAAAACTTTTAATCATTACTGCTTTTAATCACTATTATTGCTTGAAAAATGACCTTCCACTTTCATTTTACATTGGGCATAATTATTACTGCTGATGAAAATCAGTGGTACTTTTTATTTAAAGTATGTAAACATTTTTTAATTTCAAGTATGAGAGTAGTTTTAAATTTTTTGTCATGGTGAGTTTTATCAACAAGGTAAATATGTTTTTTGTTTAAAAAAAAATGTTGTGTTTTTCGATGCTAACATTTTTTTTATGATATTGCTATGTCCATTTGTTTTTATTTTTTAGGTTTTCATTCTATGGATAGCTTTTTGCCAATATTATTTTGTTAGTAATGAGGATAGAATACAAGTGTGATAATTTTAAACCTAAAAATATTATTTTCGTGCTTTTCTTCAAACCTGAGTTATCTGTTGCGACTATTTTAATTGACTCTGAGGCATAACATTAGCTGTTCTGAAATTCTTAAAAAAACATCAAGATCAACGAGAAAAAAAGATGAGCTGTTGATTTTATAAATGTTTCTGAATTTTCTCTAATATTTTCTAGAAAACGTTTGAGAGATGTTTTATAATAAAGAAAATCAGTTTCAATTTTTGAATTTCTCATTTTACATTTTGCAAAAACAATTGGTGAGACTTGTTTTTGTATTAAAAGTTAGGATAAAGTGTAAATCTTGTCGGTTTTCATATAAACCCTAATGAAATGAGAAAAAGTCAGCAGCAACTTTAGATTCCATGCTCTTAAAATACCTTTCAGTATTTATATTTTCAAATATCCTTGCCATCGACATTTATATTTTCAATTAGGCTCTTATAGACAACAAAAGCATCAGTAAGACTTCCTACAGCATGAGCTTAATATGACTCTAGTCATATGTTATTAGTATCAATTCTATCCAGGCCTTTTTTTGTGAATTATGTAACTTATGACAAAAATAGAGCTGTTCAAAAAAATTCAGTAAATGTAAAAAATCAACGTTGAAGTTTTGTGTATTTTTTTGTTACACTAAATAAAGGTTCTGTATGGTTTATATTTGTTCCGAGAAAAAGATTCAAGCAAGTAAAAATAATTAAAAAACATTTTTTTTTTGTTCTGAAAGAAAATTGTACGCCTTTAAGTAACGACAGTTTTATCGAGAGATGTATTTCTTTCATTTCGAATTGTTCTTGACTTCTGTGGTCTTTCAATTTTCAATAGTATCACATTGAACTTTCCTTTCAAATTCCATTGGACTTCGAAACAAAATATTAACCCACTGTTTAATCATGATCTACTCATCTGAAAATTTTCTTGATTATTTAACTTTTTTTAATCATTCTATTTCTTTCTATTTTTCTATTTGAAAGATAAGTAATAATAAGATTGTTGTAGTTTTATTAAACAAATTTTTGAAGTATGGTACAAAGTATAATGTAGTCAATTAATTTGTTCTTAACTCTAAACTAATTTTTTATAAGCGATATCGTTATACAGAGATAAATTAATGGTGAAATCGTGCTGGATTATTTTTAAAAACTTTCAATTTTTTGATTTTAGAAAAACCTGTTTTTTATATTTCAAGCAAGTATTTTTTGTTGGTGCTAAATCTTTTTCTGATGATTGAAGTTTTGCATTATTTTTCATTTTTAAATCACATTGTTTTTTAGTCTCGTTTGTAAAACTTGAAACGTGGCCAGATTTTATTAACACATGTTCTTTTTAAATTTTGCTATTAAATTTTTTACTTTCCTAGAAAAATATTTTTGGTCCTTATTTAAATGTTGTTTAAATTATTTAAATGCCGTCTTTAAACTACTTAAATGTAATTATTATTCACTTTGCCCATGGCAAACTTTACTCTGGGTCAACATCGACAGAAAATTTTGTTACGATCAATAAATTGAATCTTTTGACTTGACTTTTCTCAACACTCAAGCTACTCTATTTTTGTTATTGACAATTTCTCTTTGATAAAAACATCCATTATATATAATAAACTTGTCATTTGTCGTAAATTTCTAGATTTTTCATTAAATAGATAGTTTGGGAGTCCATTCTTAGCTAACATTTTTTGTATAAAAAAGTGTCCTTGATTTACTTTTCTGTAGATGCTATACTTCACAACCAATTTTATATTGAATTTAAAAAAAAAAAAACCAAAACACTAAAAAAGTCTATGCGTTCTTTGATTCCACATTAAATTCATGTGAAAACATTTTTTCAATTTATTTTAAAAATATATTTCTGAACATTTTTTTTACTCACTCTGATACTATTTGTTTAAGCTTATGTAGCTACGACAAACACCAGTTGGAAGGTCTTTCCTGGAGAAGCTACTAACGTGATGAAAGCATTTTACTTGAAATTTAACTGTTTAAAAATTTATGCAGAAGCATGATTCTTGTCATAAATTTATTAACTACTTCTTTTTGAGTTGTAAAAATGAGGCGATTTATAAAATTTTCACTCCTATTACCATTGATTCGTTTTACTGCCGATTTATTGTCGCTTTTAAAAGATTTTTAATCAAACTTCAATAAAATGCTTTTTTCTAACTCATATTATCTGTAATTTACTTTAAGCTATTCTATGCCACCTTTCCGCGTATTTTCCACAATTATATTTTATTTAAAAGAACTTTTGTCAAACATAATCCGTTATTAAACGCCAATATTAAATGGAGGGGTTTTTTTCTCGCACATATTTCCTTGGTGGAAGCGAAAATCTCCGATCACAATAATTTACTTTGGCTTTAAGTTACGGCTTGATAGGATATTTCATTTTGTAATGACTATTGTTTTTCACCTAAAATGCCTTACTTTGATAAAGAA
>JAUZNK010003246.1:0-11019 GCA_035046665.1 Euphysa ruthae | reverse complement strand
CGTGGCTTATACACCAAGGAGCAGTAACTTTGGCGAGCAAGTCCAGAGTGTATGCTTTTATATATTCACAATAAAAGTTATTAATTCAAAGGATTTGCCGGTCAAAGGCTAAGAAGTCATTGTGCATTTCAATAAACTGCATCCTTATAGATGTTAGTATATTGTATTCAATGCCCTACACGCTTGCACCATACTATAAAGCTGCACCTTTCATAGATGTTGTTAATTCATGCAAATATGAGATGTTTGTTTTGATATCACTTTGTTTATATGTTTGTTGTGCTTGTTTTTCAATTTTTTATTTTTGTTATTTCAGTACATAATTATTAAATTACTCAAACGGGTATAAATAATATAATTTCCTTCAGGACCCTCAAAATTTTATTATTAGTATTTTATAATTACTATGCCAAAATGGTCTTTTTTGTATGAAAACAATGGAGACTTAGGCCCCTAAAATTGGGGTGCTTTTAAAATACGTAATCCATTCTGGTACAGCTCTCAATTACACATCCAATGTGGTATTCAAGTTTTCTGAACGTTTTGTTAAAATTGAATTATCAACAAAAGGGTATTATGGACCTGAAATGCCCAAATTAGGACATTTGGACCCAAGCCCCTAAAATTGGGGTACTTTTAAAATACTTATACATTCTGGTACAGCTCTCAATTACACATCCAATGTGGTATTCAAGTTTTCTGAATGTTTTGTTTAAATTGAATTATCGACAGAAGGGTATTATGGAGCTAAAATGCCCAAATTAGGACATTTGGACCTAGGCCCCTAAAATTCAGTAGAAATTAAAAATTTTTTTGTTGATCTTAGTCCAGTTGCTAATTACGCATCCAACGCTGTATTAAACTCTCGATAAAAGTATAAGGAACTATAATTATGTGAAATTAAGTCATCAAATACAACAAAATATTGCTCTTTTGGTGCCATTATTTTATTGATTCAGTTCCCAAAATTGGTCGATTTCTGGCATACTAAAATTAGGATATCTCCAGATGCGCTTAACCTCTGACAAAAAGTAAGGTCATTTTGGAAATGAGAGACCACGGCCTTTCATTTAAGACTAAAATTGGATGAATTTGATCATTTTGAAATTTTGAGTGACCACCCTAGTGAAGTTTTATGAGTTCAGTCCTGTCAAATCGAGGGACGCGTTAGAGTTTCAATTAATTACATTTAATTTCTGAGACTACTCACAGTGCAGGATTTTAGTGGTTAGAGTGTGCACAAAATGTGAATATTCCAGATGCTCTACTTTGAGGCTTCATTCTGAGAGGGGATGTATTTGTTCCGAGTCCCTCTACTTTTTTCTTCAAAACATTCATTCAGACATGCAAGTACAAAATAGCAAAGTGTACATCATGCAAGTGTCATAAACTGAGGATCTCCTGCTTGCCCCTATGCCATTGCAACAGGACCTGCCAACTGAAATAAATGTATCATCATTGTTTTGGGATCATTCAACCAATCTGTCAAAATACTATTAGGGCTATTTCAGGTGCTGGATTGTAAAATACACTGTAAAATTCACAAAATCTTAATTTTGATGGCTTTTCAGAGCAGTGGTTCCCAAGATATGGATTTTCATCCTTTGAATGACTTCATCATCCTTTCCAATCTCCAAAATATCCCAAATAGTGATTAGAAAATAGGACTAAGCATTTTTCATAGATTTTAGGTCTGAACTGTCAAAAAATATGTTTTAAAATTTGATTTTGTTGTTTTTTCTGATTGAAAGAAGTTTTGTTAGATTCTATTTGTCAATAAAGTACTTGTTTTTTTTTTAGAAAAAATGTATATAGTGACGTTCTTTCTATTCTACTTCTCCTATGCCTCAACAAAATATGTAACTGTTCCACAGGATGCTTTGTTTAAAACAGAATTGAAACTTCTTCAAGAAGCAACCAAGTTTTACAACGATCATCACGAGTTGATTTTTGATAAGTTTGTTGTTTTATTTAATCGGACATACGCCAATGATGTAAAGGAAAGAAATATAAGATTTCGCATATTTAAGGTGTGACCTTTTATTTCTGATGTTTTTAAAGCAATTTAGAAATTTGAGATAAAATTGGGCTGCTGTATTTAAAAATTGTACACCCCATTGATGACAATTTGTGTTGTTTTGGAGTTTTATATATGCATGATGAAATGTATATGTTGAAAAACATATTAAAATTTTTTACTCTTTTCTTGAGTTATTTATTTTGAAGTTTTATTATGTATATTTTTATCCTTCATTTCTATGAAAAATTGATTCAACTACAATCATGTGCATATTTTATGAGAATTCTTGCTTGGGAATATTAATAAAAACATCAAACACAGATTGTATAAAAGGTAATTATAAGCTGTTCTAGCTACCAAAGAAAGGCCTAATAGCAATAGCTCTCAGCGGGATTCCTCAGAAAAAAAAATTTATCCGAAATTTTAAATTTTTGTTCGGTTATAAAAACACAAAAGGTAGTGACAATTCCATTATAAACTGTGTGTAATGGTCTATTGTATTATAATTAACACCTGAAGAGTAAAATTAATTCCACAATGCTGCAGACTTTTTTTTTTTATATTTTATCGTATATTTAGACTTCAAGTATATTTCCAAATTTTTTTCTTTTGGCATGGTTAAAGGAGGATTGCATTACTAAAGGAACCCCAAACCGCCTTCCCCTCAGTCTTTTATTTTTGCTCGAATGTGGATTTAGACCTGTACAAACAAGACATCAATACTGAGCTTTAATTTCAGAAAGTCATATTAAAATCAGTTTAGGTAATGAACTGCTTGTGGTGTTAAATCATGTTTCTGTTTTGTGCATTTTTAATGCTCTCCTTCCGTATACCAATAAATCGTCCAAAACAAAATTCTTATTATTCAATGATATTAAAATTATTAACTATATTTAAAGTTTTACTATATTGCATAAGTTTAACAAAATAATATTTTTTCCTTGTATTTTTTTTTTTTTTTTTTACAATGTCTATTTTTATAAATAATATAAATAAAGCTTTTTATTTGTTTATTAAAGTTAACTTTTGTTTTCTTGGAAGAGTTGCATAATAATTTTATTGTTTGAAACATTTTTTTTTTTTTTCAAATAAAATTTTTTAAATAGATCATTTTAATACATAAAATAGTCATTAAGTTTTTTTTAAAGAATTGATGCACATATATTTCTTGTTACAAGACTTACTTTTTTAACATGTTTTTATTGGTATAATGAGATTTTGATATCTATAATTAATATTGCATTTCCATGAATACTTTATTTCACGTAAATATATGGAACATTATTAACTTTAAATAGCGCTCTTAATAGAATATATTTTCGAATTTTTTGATATTTTTAGTTTAATATTCTTTGTTAGGTATTAATTGTATGTAACTAAAAAATAAGACTCAAAATTTTTAATCATTTTCTGCCTTTGTCAATATTTCAAAGAAAAAGCGTTTAAGGAATTACAATTTAATAGGCTTAAATATGATTTCTTTTTTTTTTCAAATTAATCACCCTCTTCCTTTTTATACTAGTGGTTATGTGAGGTGATCTTCTGTGTCAAGATAAGTTGTTATGACACAAATATAAATAACGAAGTACCTATGAGTGTAAGACTTGTAAGGTTGCACTATGCATTGATAATTGTTTTGAACTATACCATTCAAGCAAGATCTATTTAGGATATCTACATAGATAGAT
Source organism: Euphysa ruthae (assembly GCA_035046665.1). Lineage (NCBI taxonomy): Eukaryota > Metazoa > Cnidaria > Hydrozoa > Anthoathecata > Corymorphidae > Euphysa > Euphysa ruthae. Next base: position 7,311 of record JAUZNK010003246.1, on the reverse strand, counting down.
TCCTAAAAGAAAAATTATTTTACTGCAATGTTACACAAACTCTCATTTTTTGGGAACTCATTGTTTCTTGTTTATTTTATTTTTTAAAGGGATATATAAAAAAAAAAGTATTGTTTTGTTTCATTATTAAAATTTGTGTCTTCTTACACCTTCTCAGAATAATAAAAAATCACTACAATATCATTTCTAGAATGTATGTATGCTTCAACTTAAATTCTATCATTTGAGACTTTGAAGGACTTCCAGAACCTTCTAGGAGTCGAAATATTCACATTTAAAGAAAATAAGTATTTTTGGCTGTTTTTTTATAAAAAAACCCCATCATCCACAGGGAATGTAACGGAAAATAGGCTCCCACACCACAAGGTTTAAGACTAAATGGTCCAATGCTGCCACTTTTTAGATGAACCTTTTTATTGACTAGTAATTGGGCATTTAACGATTTGTGATGCATTTTTATTTTATGTTTGAAAATTATTTATTTATTACAATTGCATTAATTTAATACAATAATAATAATCTTTTGATAATTTTAAAACCATTTTTATAGATAAAATTAAACTATATAGATTTGTTATTAAATAATATACTTTGCTACTTGAATTTTTTTATGTTGAAACGGAAGTAAAAATGGCTTCCTAAATAAGAGTAATGATAATGAATTAGCTAGATTTAGCCCAAATATTAAAAAAAAAATTCTCACATTGCTGTTTGACACTTAGACTAGCATCATGTATAAATTCACAAATGAATTAAAAAAAGACATTATCTAAGACATTTCTTTGATCTAATTATTCAAACTATTCAAAGGGAAAAAAACTTGAAAATATAAGTTTTTTGATAAGTTTTACCAAATATGTTAAAACATTTATAAAATATAAAATGCTTACATCCATTAAGTTTTCTTGGAATCCGCTAATCCGTTAAAATTTTTTTCTAAGTTTATTTGATGTTAGAAAACACTGTTTTTGGCTTGTTTTATTAAGCCCCGGTCCAGAAGCCTTTTTATTTTTGTTGTGAAATCATGTTAATAAAATTAATTAAATTATTTTAATAAATTCAATGTTAAATTTTCTTATTAATATTGCATGTGTGCTAATTTAAAGAATTCATTGGTTTTTGGCCTAATTTAGTTAATGGTTTGAGAAAACTGTCACAGCATTTGACTTATGGCAAAATTTGAATGCTGTCTTCTTGATATTTTTTTATTGGAGTGATAACAGACACCTGTAAATTTATACTGATTTTTAATTTCATGTTATTCTATTTTCTTAGGACAGTTTAAGAAGACATGAACGGTTAAATTATGTTGAGAGAAAAAACAATGGAACTGCTAAGTATGGAATTAACCAATATTCTGATTGGACATCTCAAGAATTTACAAAAAGTAGGTTTCTTTGAATTTTGAATTTTATGTTTAATTTTGTGGTGTGTTTTGATATGACCATTGCCTATACTGTTGTTATAGAATTGGCCAATATTTTATGGCAAAATAATTACTTTGATGGTAAATCTTTAGCGTCTACTTGAATTTAGATTGAATAGTAGAAATAGAAAGGTTTACTGACTGCTTCTACCTCTTAGAAAAATTACTTAATTTTTCGAGGTAACGTAAAAGATATCACTAAAGATATTGCTAAATTTAAATTTTTAAGTAAGATAAATGAGTCATTTCTAAAATCATGTGGGATGGAAATAAAATGTTTTATGCAAAGAAAAAAAAGGCTTCACCTAAAAAAAGGTTGTAGTGTTCATGATTTCAATGCAGTTAATATCATAGCTTCCTTTTTAAATAGTTTATCATATTAAATTAGGCCTTTATCATTTTTCCTTGAAAGTGTTTTATTTGAATTTTGTGAAATTTTACTTTTAGGTAAATATATGATCACTTTTGATTTTGTTAAAGAAAAAGTCTTAAATGAAGAAAGTGCTAATTCTTTCAAATCTTCACAACCATTGAAATACTTATAAAATAATGACAATGAGGCTAAATCTCTGCAATAGGAAAGTGATTGAAGGTTCAAACTAAGATCAAGACCAGCAAGGTTGTGCACGTTTTTATATTTGGTCAAGAAGATGTAGACATACAGCAGAGGCTCTCAGTAAAAAGATTTATAAATATGCATACTCTTGGTTGGAAGAAAGTGTGGCACCCGGGGAACAGAACCTTGAGGGACACCAGAATTTACAGAATTTACCTATGCCAGAATGGATATTGTTTGTAAAATTTTATAAAAGGAAAAGAAGCATCAACAGATTGATAAACACGTTCACAGCTGACTGTCAGAGCTTCTACAGTTATCAGAACGAAAACCATACTGATGATCAGAAAATATATTCAGTGACTCTAAATGTCTTACTTGTCATGAGTTAATCAATGATTCTAAGATCTTTCTTTTGACTGAAAGAAGATAATTGGTGTTTAAGAATCAAATGGCTCTCAAGAATTTTTGAATACTGCCAACTTTTAGCAAAAATGAAAGCTGGATTCAACAATACACTTCTTAAACAGCTTCCAGAGAATTGGAAAGAGTTTTGGAGAGTATTTTTGTAACATGGCTACAGAAATTTCATCAGGGCCAGTAGCTTTAGAAGGATCAAGGGTGACGATAACATTTCATGTCAAGATGAGCCAAGTTAGTTCCAGTCCTAGGTGAAAAGTCAGTCAATATGTGTCCCAAACCATTGAGAATGGAGTTAATGCTGAACAGCTTAGTAAAAAGTTCTGCCTTGTTCTTAATAAAGGTAATGACTTTAACTCCATTGATCTCGAGATCCGATAGATTGAATGATCATATGCTCATGGACCTGATTTCGATAAGAGTGTTTAGCCTCCTCAATGACTATTTTACAGTCATTGTGGGCTCTGGTAAAAAGATCAAAATAAAAATAATGGTTGTGATGAGCAATTGCGGCCGCACTTGATACTTTTGAGGGGGGATATAATCATCGATGCCAACATGAAGTGAAGAAGCAGTTTGCTTAGTATTTTCCTCTGTATTAATATTGAAGATGTGTTCGAATAGAATATCACAAAGTAGATCACGAAAGCTTGTCCAGTAAGCATGATGATGGAAAAACATTTTTCTATGGATAGGTGGTTCATGTGAAGAGGTGATGTTAAAGCTGATGTCAACGTTAACCACTGCGTGATCACAGTTTCCTTAAGGACTAGAGACAGACGTTTTGCAAATATCAGGATTTGATAAGAGGAATAGAAGATATTAGCAGATTGGTAAATTATGAGAGCCTTGTCAATTTCAGAAATGGAGTTGATTACCCTGCAAAATTCTGTAGAATGGTGTAAAAAGAAGAGATAGCAAGTCGACTGAAGAAGATATAGGCATAAACAAATGTACAATTCATCAAGGTTTTCAAGCGAGATTTCATCAGCAACAGTCAAATAATCACGGACAAAGGTTCAATAGCCATGCATGTGAAAATAACAAACTAACGAAAGGATCAAGATTTGTTTCATAAACTACCAAGATGACAGGTGATGAACTAGAGAGAAAAGATTTAAGATTAGAGATATGGCTCAAATGTTAGTGAATGAAAGAAAAACTGGTTTCCTTGGGCCTTTTTTGAATAACTTGTACATAAATCCAGGATAGTCTGTTATTTTGCCTATCAGTTATGAACCTTTTGCCTAAGCAAAAACAGTGTTGTGTTCTCAGAGAAGCGAGCTGTTGCAGATGCAGGTTGACCATCTGAGCGTAACTTGGTACACAACTGCAAGGCCATATAACAACTGTTGATGAAGCAGCCTCTTTAAGTTGCTAGCAAAGTAAACCTTAGGCTTGGAAAACAATACAAACGCAATTGAAATGTATCTATGGGAGAAAGAAGGAAGCAGGGCTGCAAATAAGCTTTGGTCAACAGTCAATGTCCGATAGAATTAGTGGCTTGTCCGTATCAAATCATTTTTTGTCAAACATCATGTTCAGGAAAAATAAAGACGAGAAAACTAAAAAGAAAAAAGTAACCTTGCAAAAGTAAATGCTTGCAGATATACCGTTAACGAAAATGATTAAACAATTTAATTTGTTTACAATTTATTTTGCTTCTTAGCAACTACAAAGTTTACTTCAATTTAACCTAATTCATTAATTATTCATGGACTACCAGTCCTGTCAAAACCTCAAAAGTCGCAATATAATCACTTTTGTTGTTTTGATGTATAATTTACAAGCATGTCGCTTAAACTGTACTATCTAAAATATTAGTTGGGATTGTAACTGGCAACTGGGATGTTAACAATAAAAAGCGACTTGGTTAAAAAAATTGAACTATTTATTGTTTTATAATATTCGTATTTAGAAATATATGTTTGATAGATCAACTTAACTTCCATACCATGGTGTTTTTTTCTTTTTTTTTTAAGGCTTTTATGTATTTTAAAAATTGTATATTTTATATTTCAGTTGATCTTTTAAGTAGGTTTTAAGCTGTCTTACTGGACTGTAAGTATATAAATATATTTGTTTTGTTTTTAATCTTAACATCATTAAATAATTCACTCTCATCCGCAGGTTTGTTTTAAATTTTATCGTTGTTCTATTGTTATCATTACCATGATTAAAATAAATGAAAATATGAAAACGTTGTTCAATAAGTTATTTTGTTTTGTTGACACGAAAAAACATTACTTGAGCATTTTATTTTACTAAAATACTTTGTATTTTTATTTGTTGATTATTATAAACAAGGTTTTAGAATTATATTAAGATATATTATATTAAGATGCATGTTTCATGTTTTGTTTACTGCACTGTTACAGGTAGAGTAAAAGTGTGTTTATTTTACTTAAAGAATAAATTACGCTATTCCTATAAAAACCTTAAAATTTTTAATTGTAACTAGCCTGATGATAGGAGCAGCACGACTCCTGAAACGTCGCTTGATAAAATTTTATAACTCATGACATGCGTTTTATATCTTTTTAATTATTAATGCCTGAATTGACAAACACAAATATTTTTGATAGTTCTGTATCTTTTATATCTTTCAGCACATAGATTAATGAACAAACTACTGTTAAGAATTGTTCCACAAGAAATTTCATCTTTATTCTTCGAAACAAAACGGTCATGCTTTTTGTTTGTGCTGAGACAACTGTTATTATAGCTATCGTTAGAATTATTTCGACGATTTATCTGAAGTTTTATTTGTTAATAATGCTATATTTGCTCTACTAAGAATTAATATTTTGTAATTTAATTCCTTCTTGTAAAATTATAGTTTGTTTTTAAAAACTGTCGTCTAAAATTCTTTTGTGTAGTTTTTTAATGATTAATTTTGCAAATGGAAACATAAAAATTTAACATGAAACATTTTTTCGTTTTGGTGGAGCTTCTTGACTAACAAATTAATGTAATTTGTTAAGAAATACATTAATGCAACTTAAAAATCAATGTAATAATGGAATTAGTTATATGTTTCTTGATATTGAATTATTTCATGAAAGTTGTTATGTTTATTATGTTTATACAACGCTAGTTAAAATTTGTTCATTGAAGCGTTGATAGCATTTGCAAAATGGCAGCAAAAGAAATTAAAATGGTGGAACAAAATGCAGAAAATATTGATAACAGCCTAGATCGGAGCAATGAAGAAACTCAAAAATTAATTCAAGAACTGAAAGCGAGAACGAAAACATTTCTATCAAATACCAAACAAAAAATTAATATATCAATGGGAAAGAAGCGTGATCATTTACAGGAAAAAATACGAGAAGCTTGGTCAAAACGCTCTGCAGCAAAAGAAACCAGCTCTCCAAGGATATTTCTTGCTTCCTCTTCCGTGGAGTTTCCAAAACACAAAAACGAAGAATCTAAACCACCTGCTTTTCCAATAATTGCAGCATGTGTAGTAGCATTACCCTATGTGCTTAAAGGTACCGGAATCACAGTTGGAGTTATAGTGATGATCTTATCTATCATCCTAGCTTCCTATTCTGAGGTATTGCTTCTTGAATGTAGCTTTTTAGCTGACGAGCCCTGCTTACCAAAAATGATAAAAAATTTATTTGGAACAATAGGTTGCATAGCAATTTTTTCCTTATCTCTATGTTACTCCTTAAGTGTCATTACTACCTACCACCTTATAATTGGTGATTTGGTAACGAAGCTGTCGTACAAATTGTTAGCTACTACAAATGATAACTATATAATAAGACGGCAGGTTGTGCTTTTAATTATCACTATCGCTAGTTTACCGTTAACAATTACAAGTAATCCACGCAGGATAGTAAAATTATCCTTAATCTCGTTAGTTTCTACAACCATATTTACAGTTTTAGTATCAATCCGATTGTTCACCTTTAAAGGCCAAGCTAACAATCATTCTTTAAAAACGCACTCCGAAGTAAATTTATTGCAATCTATCGCCATAACTACTTATGTTATAACGTGCCAGCACTCATGTCGTCTCTATTACTCTACGATTGAACACAATAATGAGATAGGCAGTAACCAGCGAGCGAACATTTCATCTGCATACAGCACACTGTGTACGTTCTCGTGTGCAATATGTGGTTACCTAACATTTAAAAATAATGCACAACCTAATGTTTTAGAGAATTACTGCGAAGATGATACACTCGCGAGTGTCACACGAGTATTATTTGCATGTGGAATATTAGGCTTATATCCGTTGGAATATCAAAATATTCGTTACTTAGTACAGCAAGCTATTATGGTGAGCAAGAAATTTCGTGCTATATTCAATTTCCTTCTAACAATTGCATTAGTGATACCAACATTATTGATCGCATTGTTTACTGATTGCTTAGCAACTTTTCTGGAGGTTTCTGGATTATTCTTTGCAATTCCACTGGTTTTCCTGCTACCCTCCACACTGTTCTTGAGATTATCGGTTGGAAAATCGCTCTCGCTTAAAAAATTACCGTGTTTAATAACAATAGGTTTTGGAGCAGTTATTTTATTTTCCGGACTAGTCGTAACTATACTAAGTCCCCATCACTGCATACATGATTCCCATATGTTATTTTACTGTAATGGCAGCAATGAATTACTAGGGCCATCGATTAACATGTGGTCTTTAAATATTTCTTCTAACTACGTACTAGTCAGGTAGCGATATGTATTTAGCTATATATTATATATATTATCATCATGATATGCACACTTTTAATCTATTATTATGATTACCATTATTATATTATTTATTTTTATATTTGAGAGAAAAAGATTATCTATATATATATATATATTTTTTTTTTATTCAATCTACAGACACGTGTTTCGCTGTACAACAGCTCATCAGTGTAGCTTGGAACACACGCTATAT
>JAUZNK010003245.1:0-11019 GCA_035046665.1 Euphysa ruthae | reverse complement strand
TATATATATTGACCGTTAATTTTAAATGAATTTTGTATTCTTTCCAGAGTTTAAGCTAGATTTTTCCGCGAGAACTTCAGTGAAACAATGTCTTCATATCGCATGTGCTACATCTAGCGATTCTTTTCTTTTGGTACATCTGATATCGTAGCAATCGATTTTGGATTTTTGCATTGTTTAACTATAGCAACTCTTTATAACTGGATTGTAAAGTTGGGTATATCCATAATCCCACAATTATGATATAGTTAAACAACACTTTTTGGAAAGCCACCTTGATTCTTGCAGTAAAAATCTGCATTACTGACAATTTTCTCTGCACTTATATTTTAAGGAGGCAGTCATAAGAAAGCATAATTGATACTACGTGTCTTTACTTCACGACGTAGACGGTTTTTGTCGCTGTGGTGATATTTCGACGACACGATTCACCATAGCGGTTTCAAACCTGTACACAGCGGCAATGAACTATTTTTTCAACTGAAATTTTCTGGAAAAGTGGATTGTATAACATTAAATAATCATTTACTCTGTAAAAAGCATGTTAAAGTTTTTAAGAAAATGTTTTTCAATGTAATATAAATATTATATACAAACATTACGAGAGAAAATTGACTTTTTCGGTATTTTTCAGCATTTTTCAGAAATATCTTGCATTGCTAACCTTAAAAAAAAAAATGTTTGTTTTGATTCCACAATTTAAGGTATGTTCCAGCCCACGTGCATCAATCCAAATGTTTGAATTAATTCAAAACCTATTTTTCAAATAAAATTTTCAAGGAACAGTGATGTTACAATAACTAATACCAATAACCCATTTTATCATGCTTTCGGTTTATTAAAACTTCTAATATCCAATATCTAGTATCTGTTGAATAAGCCAATCACGGACTGTTGAGATTACTTGACTATCTGGAAATATCCAATCTTGCATTCAGTTAAAGACCATACAAACAAACAAATGTGAATTTTTCACTTCCGCCAGAAACAGCGGTATTGCTGCTTTCAATTTCATTGACATTTAAGATTATTTAAGAAACTTTTACAGACAATTAGAAGTGTAGGTACGTATATTATTTAAATTAGCTTGCCTTGGAGGAAGGTTATTATTTGGTTTTTTTTGACGATCTTTGTTTTGATGCTGTTTATATTTCTAACATTATATTTCTAATTAAATCTATAACAAAAATAAAAGCAATCATTCTTGAAATATAATAAGATACTGTTATTTAATATGGTATATAGCATAAAAACATAGCAAAATTGTTTTCCATCCTAATTCCCAACAAAACCGGCATCATTGCTGCCTATCTATTCCATCTATTAGATTCTTTCACAGAGCCGTGGGAGAAAATGAAATTTTTTGTGTAGGGAAAAGTTTCTAACGTCATTTTTTTTTATTCTTTTCTTAGTAAATAATTGCAAACCTGCGAGCCTCTTTTTAAACTCAATTTTTAACTGTTATATTCTTTATTATGAAGGTAAATTAGAATTGTAGTTGAGTAATTTTTTTTCAACAATTTTAACTCAAGAAATAGTGAAAAAACTACTTAAACTTTATCTATTACCGACCATAGACAGACTGGTTTAAGTTGAGTATCAAAATATTTTTAAAACCGCTGGATTTAACTAGAAAATTTTGCTGTTGTCATTGGAACTCAGGAGAAATACGATCTGGTTATTTATCTGATTTGGCTACCCCTAAAGATCAGCACGAACTTTTAAAGTTAAAACTTTATCGAGCAAAAAAATATTGGGTTATACAAAAAAATGCTTAAAAAGAAAGTTAAAAAATAACTTCTAAAAAACTGATTAGAGTTGAAATATAAATAAAAAAAGTAATATAGCATGATTATACATAGTTCAAATTACAAAAATAGGTAAAAAAAAATCAAATTTTTAGTAATTTTCATGGGGTCTTCCCCCTTAACAGAGTTAGAATACATGTTAAGGTTCGTGCTGAAGTATATAAACACATTTCAACGCGAATAAAATCTCCCACAAAACTTAAAAAGAAAACAGTTAAAAAAAAGCTTGACCATTCCGGTGAAACCTTGGTTTTGGTTCGCAAAGAATTTGCAGAAGCAAATTCAATAAAAAAAAAAATCTATGTAACAACAAATTGATAATCTTAAAAACGAATAGAGTAAAAAAAAGAGGAAAAAACAAATTTCAGGTACTTTTGGATAAAAATCTTTAATATAATTTTTGTGGACTACATCTTATTTTTAAATGTGTTCAATTTCATTTTCATACAGTTCCTTACCACGACTGCAAAAGACCGTCAGAAAAATATTTTGATGTTGATACACAGTTAGTTGCCACTTTAACTGTCTACCAACCTGAAATCGATTTACGTTTTTTAGCTTTTCTCATGATTCAATTCATGAATAGCTGAAGCAAACTAAAATATTTTAAATGACGTAGTGTGATGCTTGAGATAAAATCTCTCCTTAGCACTGCACGTCAACCTCTTACCAAAGGCTGCTAAACTTAATGTGATTCAGTTTTCATATTTTATAAAGATATGCTCACCTGCGAAATTAAATTCCTAGGAACTTTTCAGAAATTATCTTTCAAAAAGTTAAGTTCTCGAAAAATTACATTAAGGTTTTAATCTTCAATATTCCCTTAGAAATAAATATAATTCCATTAAGGTAAACAACTGGCTAAAATATCGCTTTATTTTATAAAATCATAATAATTTCTGACAGAGATGACTATCGTCATCTTTGACCGATAGCTATAATTGATGACAGGCCAATCCGCAAAATATTGCAGGTGAAAAACGATTATTTCATGACCTGTGTGTAATACGCTTGCGTATGTCATACAAATAATTATGTAGACCCTTTTTAGTTTTTTTGAGCTGAAAAAATCTGTCTCAAGATTTGTATCACATAATATTAAACCTAAAAACTAGAAACCTTAAGAATGTTTGAGTTTAAGCTGATTCCCGAAAAAAATTTAGCAGCCTCTAGTAAGAAGTTGACGCAAGCTGCTAAATAGAGAAATGATCTGAAGTATCATACTACTTCGATTAAAATTTTTTGCGATTCAAAGGCTCTCCTATAGTTTAATGGCGTAAAATAAAAATTTATTAAATCCATTATAAATTTATATTTGCACGTATTTAAAACCTATGGCATGCAAATTTAAACATTGTATTATGACTGAATAGTAATAATGAAATGTGAAAAGTAATTGTCAGCGTGGTACCACCTCCAGGCAAATTCGTGTAAATACGATGCAAACAATGCTTCAGATGTACCCAGTTGGCACTACAACTTTCGCTTGCTGTGCATCCAAAATCCTTCTACCGTATTTGTATGCGTTTCGGGATTGTTGGGATCAACAAAATTTTCGATATGGTTTTCAACGTCATGTGTGTAGACCCCATTGTTTAGATTCACTAGTTTGTGGTATCCTCGCCAGCCATCACACACTTTGTGCGTTCCTGGTAAAATATATTGATTAATTCGGGCTTCTAGATGGTTACCACTAAAAAATGAATCAATTCAAACACTCTTCCGCCCTTTGCATTGTTTACAATACCATTGATATGGATCCATTCCCTCAGCATATCTGTTGAGTGAATAAGCAGCATTGCACTGGACACACTGTAGATTATTGTAAATAAGTCTGCGCTTTGCAAGCCACTGTAGCATTTCTAAATCACCAACTAGTGCTCTCCCAAGTTCCGCTAATCGCCATGTTTCATTCAGTATGACCTGTTGATTCAGAATTTCAACCTGTGAAAGAATATTTATAGGTGGTTGCGGTCTTCCTCGTGGCATTTTACATAATTGACTGCTAAAAATAACATCGGTAAAAGAAATTGTGCTGAAAATTTTTTTTATTTTACGCCGTTAAACTATAGGAGAGCCACTTAGATTAAAGAAACTTTTAAAAGAATGTAAATAAAATAGATCACTTCTAAAAGAAATCCCCAAGATGTGTGTGGAGTCACAGAAGTTAGTTAATAGTCCAGACAGCATTTCTTTAAACATCAAACTATAATAATTTAATGTTCTTTACATGCAGCTAAGTTATTAAAATCTACAGCATACTGCAAAGGTTTGATAAAGGCTGACGGGTGCATAAAGTTTTGTAAATATTTTTAAATGAAATATTTCACTTGTTTTTGCTTATATAAGAAGGTAATTTTATTTCATCGCAAAAGCAAAAGATTATGTTTTAAATGAATTAATGAGGTCTGTCACATCTGTTTTTGTTTCTAAATTTATATCCGACAGTGTTTTTTAATAAATAAAAAATGATAAGCGAGCCTTTTAAATCAATAAATCAGACACAAACATATATTATACATTTATTTTCAGATAAGATCGTTTATTTCTTCGGTTTGGCAACCTGTTTACTATGCTGTTATTAAATAATATTGTCGAAAAGAAATGTGGCTAAAAAAATAACCGTTGCATATATAGGGTAATTGAAATGTTTCGCTTGGTGCAGATGAGGCTTTCTTTTTCTTTTTGTAAATAGCTGACTTTGCGTTTCTTTGCTTGTAATTTATGTGTACTAACTTGGTCTAGAATATGAAAATGATCTTACACTTATGCATAGAGTTATAAGGTGATCAAGTAGAACCGTAGCCGTTTTCTTAGAAAAGCTGAAGAAATACAAAAAAAAATTGAGAAAATAGATATAGCGACCACATATGGTAATAAATTTTTTGATGACTCATCAGCATAAAGACTTTCCAATATTTTTTCCAGATAAAGTTATAATGATTAAAACAGGAAGAGTGTTTAATGCTTATTGCATGTGCATGGCTAGTTTCAATGGCACTTCCAATAATTTAATTGCTATGCTATTTTGAATTGAAGCAGCAGTTACGATTAGCATAACAAATCCAGGTAAAACTAGTGTTGTATGTACTTGGACAACGCCTAAAGGGAAAAAGTTGATGTCAATGCAAAAGCTGTTAGAAAACTTATTTTTCATAAATTTTATCAAGGGAAACTTACTAGTGATAAAAAAAGATTTTTAGCATTTTCAACCTAAACAAACAAATACGTTAAAAGACAGGCGAATCGAACTTTATGACATAATAAAATATGACGCACCACTTTCATGTTTTGCTGAGTGCATTGAGACAAAACAAAAATTTGCAATTGAAAATAAAAAACCACAACAGTATCAATAACATCCATCATTGAAGAAAGCGACAGATTTCTTAATGACAATGAAAAAAATTTTAAAAAAAATTATTAAATTGCCAATCTTAAATTATTGAACGGCATAAATGTAGAAAAGGAAGACTAACTGCATAAAATTTTAGTTCAATTTGTACGCACATGGCCAGTTTAAAAATAAACGCCTATGATAGTGCCGAAGAACATATTTATAGACTTTAATATCAGAAGCCTTTTTAAAATTTTGCTACAAAACTTGGTAATGCAATTGAACCTCATGCAAATTAAAAATATTTATGTGTCGTCAAACGTTCTCATAAAAGTTTAATGGGTTTTGAACGTGGATTGCACATTCCTGCAAGATCACCCATTTATTGGGGCATCTCCGGAATTAAAAGTTAAATGTTTATGCTGCGGTGTTGAATTTTTAGAGATAAAGTGTCGATTCTCAATAAAAGATAACAAACGAAAAAAAATCTAGATTATATTACAGATGACGATAAAACATTATCAAATATAACGACGAGTTGGAGTAACTGGTATAGAACTTTTTTTTATACAATAGATGGTTACCATCTAGAAAAAATTTACCTTGATAAAAAAAATGGTTCGGAAATTCTAAGTAAGTTGTCATACCTCTGGGAAAACCATTTTGCTCCTGGATTACTATTAAAAAATTGCAAGAGAAAAATATAATTATATACATTATGATTGACCGCTTATTGGAAAACACCTATTTATGTCTACTTGTCTCAATAATTTACTTTGATATATTTTATCTATATCTTTATTTATGTGTAAATATGTTGTGACCTTAGCGCGTTGATGAAACCCAAATATATCACCAGAGTCGTATCCAGATGTATTTTGACATCTGCAAGCCGGTTTGGGTGCACGAAAATTTGTTAAAGTGTTACAATTTATCAATTTTTTTATGAGATATTTTCAAATCTACCCTAGAAATAACATTTTCAGGTTACTATACCTCCTATATAAAGCTAATTATAATAGAGTTTGCGACAATATCAGGGTAAATCAGTGATTTTAAATTTTTATGCGCCCAAACTCAAGCTAAGCAGGTATCCCCAATTTAACTCTGGATATGAAACTATCGACACAATACAACAACAAAACCAAAATCACTGGGCTCACAACTGGAAGGCCAGGGACTAATTGTCTGGTGGTGCAAATGTTTATAATTAGTTTTTGTTATTATACTGCGTCATATATATGAGTTTCACCTTTTACGTTTGTTACATGTTTCTTTTTTTATTATTTTGAAAGGTTTTTTATGATTTACTTTATTTACCATAATTTTGGATTGGAAAAAAGCAAGCCTTAAACCAATGAAAATTAATTACGTGGATGGCGCAACCCGCGCATGATTTTATTATAAAATTCACGTATTCATTATTTTTATCGTGGAAAGTCGTTACATATGTAACGATATTTCGAATTCCAATATGGATACAATTACATTTAAAGTAATTGTTTTTACCTCAAAATCATTCTTAAGAAACTGAAATAGAAATTATTTTCTAATTTATTAGTAAATCATTGTTAAATGCTTCAGGGGCAGAAAGTTTCGCGTGCAGAAACATTCGCGAGGAAAAAAATACACAAAATTTACTTCAAAATATTTCGCGAATGGCAGCATGACTTTCGCGGAAAAAACTTTCGTGATTAAAAAAATATCTTCGATTACGCATGAAAAAAAATTTGTGAAAGTCGAAAAAGTGTGTGGAAAGGCTACAATTAAAATTATCAATGACGTATATATTTTATGATAATCTATTGCATCTATCCTTCATCACCGGTATATTCTTCCTAGTTATGACAGTTTGATATGAGATCGCCTCCGAAAGTCACCAGTCAAATTATTCATTGGAAGAAAAAGAAGAAGAAGAAAAAATGTCAAGCACACCTTACACTAGTACTATAGATATCAGAGAGATATATGCATATTTTTACAGGTGTATTTTTGCAGGTGTATTTTTACAGGTGTATTTTTATAGGTGTATTTTTACAGGTGTATTTTTTTAACTTTTCTATTTCCGATGCATTTTTGCTTCGATATAGTCCTGAAAACAGTTAATTAATGACAAAATCGGGATAACAGTATAAAAACGAACATCATCGTCACTTTTTAATAACTAATCATATACTATTAACTAAATGTACAGGATTTAAGCTTAGCTTTCAGTCTATTATTTAACATTATGTTTTGTTATTTTAAGCCATTAGTGTATGTAGATGTATTCTTGTTGATCTTTTTTTTACAAATTGTGTTGCTTTTTTTACCAGTATTTTTATATTAAGATTTTGTTGCTATTTTTTACACATGCACTCTTTATAACGTTTGATTAAATTTTCCAAACCAGTTGTACTACATTGGTAAACACATGGGACATTGTAAATTCAAGCACAAGAGATAAATTGTAACACATAGTTACTTAACGTATTCCTAATGAACTTTTGCGTAACCGAAGTAATTTTCAGACGAAAATCAATGTTTATATTTGGTGTTTCATATCGTCTTTTGAGTGTTACTTTTGAGTCTTCTCTATGTACATTTTTTCGCCGCTTTTTCCGCAAAAAAAAAAATTTCCACCATCTACAAAATGTCTATATCCTTGATTTTCTGTAAGATATGGGTTTTTGACTGTCAGGTTCCCATCTGTAAAATTCACGGAACATATTCTGGATTTCAAACTGGGGTTCCATAAGTTAACAGATTTTACACAAACAGGCAAATGTCAAATAATTTTTTCCATAATAGTCTTTCTCTAGATCTTTTCTGTTGCAAAGATATACAGCCATAAAAATAAATGTAAAAGCGAAGGTTGAAACTATATACTATAAAGTTATTACAGAAAACTTTCTCTTAATGTCGTTTTAAAGCCAAGTTTAGATCCAATCACCCTAAGTTCATCGTAGTAATATTACACTAAAATGTACAATTTCTTTTTTACTCTTAACATATTTTTTTAAAACCCAGATATAACTATATAGTTGGCTAGTATTATTACTTTTCCTCTCTGCCTCAGTACGAAGTAGGGAAAAACAACCTTATTGAATGGTGGAAGACATATACATCCATCATTTCTATGTAGCATACCAAGAAGGACTGTCTGTACAAACACTTTTACCCCATCTGTTTAACTTATAACCACCATTTCCATAGTTAGTGACAGCAGAGTACCTTGACATAATGATGTAAAATTAAAAAAATCTTTTAAATCGCTTAGAAAATAGAAAAAAATAGTGTTTGTCTACCTATAAAACTTTATTCGTAAACCTGGGTAAGGTAACTTACCGAACCAAAGTTAAAAGACACCCAAAATTTAAAACTGTGAAGTTATGTACTGTCTTTCTTAATTCTAGACTTGAGCTGGATTGCTCTGATATTTATTCTTTATGTTTTTTCATCAGGCAAATCTGAAAACGCTGCGGTTTCCACCATTGTTTTATGCCAATAATTTACTGAATTTTAAACTGCGAGAGGTAGAGACTAGATGGGAGATGGTTGGAGTTTAACCGAAATTGTTAAAAGTGGGTAGGAGCGGGTGAGAATGTGTGATAGCACAGTTTAGTATACCCCATAGTGAATGAATAATCTGTTTTTAAATTTCTTGCAGAACGTAGTCAAAAATAAACCCCTTAAACGTGAAGTTCAGACCATGTTCTCTTTGCGGCTTTCTTAAAATCCCTGCAGCTGACATTTTTTTTTTTTTTGCATGGTTAGTTTTTAAGGTATCACAGAGGTTTCAAAAAACATGCTTTGATTCTAATAAACAAAAAAAAAAATATAAACGGTGGCTATGTTCACAGATAACTGGTCCTTTAAAACCCTAATAAAATTCCAAGGCTATTCAACATTCACCCCTACAGCATCTCCAATATATGCTGTTTAGGCGTTGCTTATTTTTTGCTATTTATAGCCATTGAAGTAAGTGAAAATCTGCGTCTATACGACAATTTTTGTGCTCTCCATAGCGAAACGTTTCGAATACAATTTGATGGTAAAATCCAAAATTTGATATAAAATTACGTCATTTAATCGTCTAGGATGTTTGTCGTTTTTCAAGTAAACCCATCAGACAAAAACGCGAAATAAACAAAACCCTTTCTGTTACGAAACTTATGTACGTGTAAAGTTTTTTCTGGGTAGACATTTATCTCAAAACGATTCTTTACCATATAATATTCATTCGTTCAAATTAAAATAAAATTGGATAGTAATGTAATAAATTTGGACTGCCTGAATTAATGAATGAACATGCCAGACTATAGGTGGTGTCTGACTATCGGTATCGAATTATAATGTCGGGCTGTCGGTATCGAATGATATTGTCGGACTATTAATATGTCGGACTGTTGATCGGACCCCTTGAAAATGTAATGTGTGTAGAAATGAAATCAAAATGATATTAATCTGTACAAACACAAAAAAAACAACGTAAAATTTAATTTGTTTGATTGCTATGAATGATATGAATTTATGCCGAATATATAGATTATTTACAGTTCAGTGTTTATGAAATATATTTTATTTCTGGTACATATCATATATAAAAAATATTTATTCGTCTTTTTCTGGAGCAATTCGTGGCAAAAAGTTTACTAAATAACAACGTATTACTCAGATTTTGTTTTTTCTGGCGCCAAAGAAATTTTAAAAGTTTGAAGATGGCGATAAATTTTTTCACGCTCTATTGTTTTTTCAACATGCACACGAACAGAAGCAATTTTTCGTGTATCATTTTCTTTTTTTATCTTAACTGAGACTTCCCATATAAAATGGAGGATTAACCAACTTCAAACCCACGGTCAGCCATTGCCTTCGTCAAGCAAATCGTAAATGCCACAATCATTAGTAATATGTTTGACAGAGAATCGATGAGCATGCAAGTCTGAAACAAATGTTATTGCTCCATTCGGAGCTATTCCAACTTTTGCTGTATTATGATGTATATGATTTGAAAAGGTTGCAGATTGACTGCGAAAAGAAGTAAATATTAAGACCAATAAATATTTCTGTACAAACTAATTTACTCGTGTTGTTGGGTAATCTGCTTTAAAGGGACTCCAAGGTAATTCGGGATGTTTCTCTCTGTTAAAGGAGTTTTACAAATAATAAAGAATGCTTTTTATTTCATCAAAACAGCACAAATAATTCTAAAATAATTATAAAACTTATAATTCTCGAATTATAAGCATTTAAAGTTTTGGAGTATAAATTCAAACAAGCCTTGTGTTGACATCACAGTTACGTATGACACGATTAGGACATCACATTTTCATCTATATCTTCAGAAGTAACAACAGTTTTTTAAATAATCTCCTGTAATAAAAACATAAACATCTATCACCGTACCTACTAAATAATATTTCAAAATTTTAAACGCTTTTGAAAATATAGAGGAAAATGCGATGTCCTAAATATGCCATAGGTAGGTGTGATGTCATTAATAGGCCTGTTTCACACCATAGCCCAAAAATTATAAATCGAGAACCACAATAGAGTTTTTAAAAAGGACTTTCATTACTTTAAAAACTTCTTAAATAGAAACTAACCATGTCGAAGTAACTTGGAGTTCCTTTAAATGACTTAGGCATTGTCTGAGTAACCTTAAGTTTTGTTGCCTATATCGGTAGAATACGCAAAACAACTACCCAAGTAACTAAAATTGAAAAGATATTTTAAGGAGTTATTGCTTTAATAAGTTATAAGATATATAAAGATACGTTAATAATACTTTTTAAAATTATGACTTTAAAATTAATATGGAATAAATCTATTTTATGTTTGTTAAACACATGATAACAAATAGACATATAAATACATACATACATACATACA
>JAUZNK010003244.1:0-11019 GCA_035046665.1 Euphysa ruthae | reverse complement strand
TTATCAACTTTCACCCTAAATTTTCTATTTGAGAGATAAGACTTGAACCAGAAAACTACATTCTCCGAAAAACGCATAATTTTTAGACTTGCAATATAATGTTTGAGATAAACATGAAGGTACTTCTGCAACATGGCCATCTTTATATCACGGCCGGATATGTTGGTGCTGAAGGAAAAAAAATAGAAGGCCAGTTTTTTTCGCGAGCTTTATGAGGAAAGGGTGATAAAAAATACGTTTAACTTTATTAAATGAATGATGCGTGTAACAATATTTTTTTTATTTTTTTTTTCACCAATTCTATTATAAAATAAAACAATAGACGAAATAATATCATCTAGGCAGACAGTTTTTCACCACTATCATTAACATTGTTCAACAGACGTAATGAAATTTCACCGGCTGAAACAGTGACTGGGTCAATGAAACCATCAAATTTAAATTCAGGAAAGATAAATCGTTTTGAGTCAAATAAATTATTTCTAACATTCTTTAGGAGGTGTACACTGTCAAACATAACATAAACTTTTTGTCCATTGTATTGAAAAAAGTGGTTTGCTGTATTATTTCCGTATGTTTCGATGAGTTTGTTGAATCACGAAACATTTGAAGCATGATTGTGGGATATAATAGCTCTTATTTTAAAACCAATTGAGAACAATGTTGACAAACTCTCAACAATTTCATCAAAAATCAATTGCCCACTAATTTTGACTTCTGGACAAGTTTTAATGACATAAGGTATTGACTTCTTTAAACTCACAATCATAAAAACAAGAACACCTTTGTAAAAATTTCATTTGTCATCAACACCATGATATTCGCCTCCATGATACTCACTGCATTTTTGTAAATACATTTCATCTAGTAAAAGCACACAATCATTGCTAACTTTTCCTTCATCTAGCAAAACCTTGAGTGCTTTCACAGTTTGAATCCCACCAGAAAAGAGTTTCTTTAACAATGACAAGGACGGTAAAGGAAATTCGTCAAAAAGTTAGACATATGCTTGTCGAGAAGTAAATATATCTTTGCATAAGGGCAAATCGTAACTTTTCAGAAGAATACGGTTTAAGTCGTTTTCTTTTATAATAACAAATGCCTTTCATTTCGTCTAGTAGGACTGTAGATTGTTCAGATAAATATTCCGGAACTTTGATTTTGTTCGTTAAACTATAGTCCAAATCTATAAATCAATCTATGCTAAATATGCGCATAACCAAAGATTTTTTGTAAAAAATAATTTTTGCCTTTTTTATAATATTTTTTTTATCATAATTTGTCAACAGAAAAGTATAACTTCAGCATGATATTACGGTTTTTATTTTTATTATCACTTTTACTCGTGTAACTATTTGTTTTTGTTGATATTTCAAACTTGCAATGTTTATGCATATTTTCTTAGTGTTTGTTAGGGAAAGAAATTGTATTTGTACTCATGTTATGACTTATATTGGTAAATATATAATAATTTATAAAATTAAAGCGACACGCACAAAAAAAAATCTGAGATAATAACTTCACTGTTTTTTTAGTGATTCTTTTCTTCCAATATATTTTTATTTTGAGTCTATATATTTTAACAAACTATTACAGAAGCTTTTTATCTATAATTGTCTATTATTAAAAGATTACTTTAAAATCAATGGAGAGCATATTATCAATTTGTAATTACGATGGAGTGTTGATATGAAGGCGGAAAAAGAGTTTCGCTTATATTCTTGATGTATTGCAAATTGTTTACGTATTGATAGTTAAAAATCTTAGTTAAAATTTGTTTAAAAATACAATCTTAAATAAAATATGTCTGTGGTAATAATTTAATTTTTGTTTAATTTTATATTCTAAACATATAAATTCATTTTACGTAATAGCTAGTAGCCCTTTTGATAATTGTCATTAAGGTGAAAAAAATCCTTTCAAACAGAGATTTATCCTCCCCCTTTCACTTTTTATTGCTCCTCATACCAGCGTGAATATTTTTTTATAATTTCTTATGTAATTGATGTTATATTTATTTTATTGTTTAGGAAGCCAACGATTCGGAAAGAAAAGGTATATAATATGTTTTGAATGTTTAAATTTTATTTACATGCGTGTTACAACCGGATCTGTAATCATTGGGTTGTTTGAAATTTTACAACATTGTCGCATTTTAAAACGGGTTTTGCTATAAACAAAATATTTAACAAAGATGTACACCTTTTTTTTATAAGAATCTCGTTGAGGCTGGGATTTTGCCAAAACTTAGAAAATCCCCAGCCTGAATTCCTTAATCCGTTAAAAACAATCAAATTACTTAGAAAAATTTATTTTGGAGCATTTTTTTTTTCTGTCACATAATCGCAATATATTTTTACAATAAGATTATTTCGACACCTTCTATTTCTTCCAACTCAACAAAATCATCATCTCACATTTATTTCCCTAATTTCATTTCATCGAATAAAAACAATCGAATTCTGTAATACATTTTAAAACCTGTTTTGTAACTTGATCTAGTATTACCAGATATTACTAGGAGTAAGAACATTTGAGGCTGTAATCAATGTATAAAAACTTGTTGGCAAGCCAAAGTTTAAAATGGTATATGGTAATTGATAATAGAAGAAAACTGGAACAGAATTCAACAAACAACACATTTTTAAATATTATTAATATACAATAAAACTGTAGCTAAATAGAAATAAATTTTTTTTCGACAGTATTCAACTACTTTTGATTTGGTTTTAATCTATTGGAAGAATAGTTTATACAAAAAAAATATATATATTTCATAGTAATAGTTAATAGTTTAATTTAAAAAAGGTATTTCAATATAAAACGAAATTAATTTAATATATATTGATTGATTGTGTTCAATTATGAACATTTTATTCTGGAAGAAAATCCGAATGATCTTATCATCGAATCGGGCAGTGACTCAATTTAAAGTTCCCCTTTGTGCTACGGCAATAATCGGTGACGAATTTTTTTTTGCTCTCGAGTGGATTTGAACCAACGAAACTTTCCAATACAATGCAATATTATCAGAAAATGTGTTACCGCAGGCCACACTGCCTTAAATTGTAACAATGTTGTTCTGTGAGCCTAATGGGAAATAATTAGTTCATTTTTACACCATGGCAATGAAATTGTAGCTAGAGCCCGTAATAATTCGAAAAAAAGTTGACAGATATTAGAGGTTTTTACCAAATTTCATCATCACACTAATTTTTTTTTAAAAAAGCATAGTGTATTTTGAGCTCAGCCTCAGTACAATTTTTGTCATTTCAGCCTTATTTTATGTTTTCAGTAGGCTTAGTAGATGAATTTTTAGACTATGCTTTTAAATCTTTATTTGCTTCTGTTTATACCAAAGCGATATTTTTAAATAGTCTTTTGAGCCTAACTCAAAACCCCTACGGTTGTATAGGCAGGAGGCATTTTCGTCATCATGTGATTCCACCAATCAACTGCAAATCCAGTAGCCTCTTCAGAACAACAACATGGAAGAGGATTTAGAGACAAGAGACCAACCTGAAAAGAACCATATGGATACCGAATTGATCGATGAAAACGAAGATTATGGAAACATTTTCGATATAATTTACGATTTTATTATGTCAAAGAAAAACATGGTCTTAAAACATAATGATTGTCTTTTTCCCCAGCCTCAGAATATGCTTAGATTTTAAGGAACCTCATACGAATGGTTTATCCACAATAAAATAAAATGGCTATTTTTATAGCCGCAAACATTTGAAAACCGTTATTTATTTACACAATACCCATGTTTCCTAGTAGGGACTTGTAAAATTTGAGTAAAAATTTTAGGCAGCCTAGTAGGTGCTTTAAACAAGCTGCCTGGTAGGGACCGATTATTAAATCGGAGAAAAAGAAGGTAAGAATATATTACTTTTTGTCACTACTCAGTTGAGTGGTAAATATTTTTAAAAATGTTGTTAATCTGTTCAATAAAAGACTGATACATATGTACAGGTGTTAATTTAACCAAAATTACAAAATTCCTGACAAGGTAGTAACTTTGTTTGGCGGTACTGATGCACTTTGTTCGTTTAGCATTATAATCTGAGACTCCAAGTCAATTCAGAGGGTCAAGATAGCTTTCAAAATATTTGACTTTTTATACAGTAATCAGTTTCTAAAATAAAATTGCTCATAAATTCTTAAATTTCTAGAGAAAATAAAAATAACAGGTTTTATTGTAACTAACTTGCAGAAATCTATGATTTTCGAGAAAGAGTAACAATAATGTAAAATTTAAATAAGTGACAAAAATATGTTAACATTTGATTTAATTTATTTACCCAATCATATTCTTTTCACAAAAATAAAATGTAAATTTTCATTCCATTCCATAATAGATTTCCATTAGATTCACAAATTCGCTTTTCTGTTACCATATAGTGCATATGTATTTATATATATATATATAAATAAGTGCAAAATATATATACTTTTACAGATGTGTAGCTATAAAGATAGCTTTGTTTGGATCAGCATTCAATTCCCCTTTTCAAGGTTTTTTGTAGATTTCTTAATTTTTCTTCTCTTAGTTTGAATTTAAAAAATGATTTGCTATTTCAAATCCAACGATAATCGAAAATCTTTGTGACATTTTTGGGAACGCTTCTTGTTCACCAGATACACAATTGTAAAAGTCTGGATAAAACTTTTCAAGACTTTATTATTTATAACAAGCAAAAACCGGACCGTCATACATTTTCAAGTATCTCCACGGAAATAATAGGAATATAAACAGTAACATAAAAATTCCGTGAAATTTTCTTTTGGTCCGCTTGTGGGTAGGGGGGTATACTGAATAAGTACAATAAAAAAAAAAAAAACGCCGTGTTGGTAGTAAAGTTGAAAAGTGTCAGTCAAAACCCGACACACGAAGGTCTTTTAAAATACAAAAAGACGTAAAACACACTCTTTCAACCAATAAAAATTGCTGTATTTTTTATATATGATATGCTGGTATGATTTTCTAGCATGTATTTGCTTCATTGTTTTATGACCTGCAGACTGTAATGCTTTCATTCGGTTGCGCGGTTTTTAACGAATAAAAACACTCGGATAACGCCCGTTTTTTGACGAAAAAGAAACCGAAATTTAGTTTAATGAATTCACAACTTTTATCAAATTTTGCGTAATTTTTTTTGCGGGTAGGCGTTTTTGTCAACTTTTGCAGAATCTATTTTTGAGGATTGGGGGTAAATCCGCAAAAATAAATTCTGTCAAAATTTATTCCTACAAAAATTTATTCCTTTATGGAACTATGCCTCCAATTAACTGATTGATTACCTCAAATGAACTAGTTTTTGATAATGAGGTGAAAACAAGTCTGCTATAATTATTGGTACTATACACTATTTTTTCTTTGTAACCATAACGTTTATAAGCATATCTAGGCTGAGATTTCTTAAAATCTAAGCATATTCTGAGGCTGGAGAGAAAGACAATCATTATTTTTGAAGACCATGTTTTTCTTTGACATAATACAATCGTCAGTTATATCGAAAATGTTTCCATGACCTTCGTTCTCATCGATCAATTCGGTATCCATATGGTTCTTTCGGGTTGGTCGCTTGCCTCTAAATCTTCTATGTTGCTGCTCTGAAGAGGCTGCAGTTGATTGGTGGGATCACATAATGACGAAAATGCCTCCTGCCTATACGACCCCTACAGTTAGGCGCAAAAGGCTATTTAAAAATATCGCTTTGTTATACACAGGAGCAAATAAAGATTTAAAAGCATAGTCTAAAAATTCATATACTAAGCCTATTGAAAACATAAAATATGGCTGAAATGACAAAAGTTGTACAGAGGCTGAGCTCAAAATACACTATGCTTATTTTAAAAAAAAAGTGTGATAATGAAATATGATAAAAATCTCTAATATCTGTCAACTTTACCAAACGTTAATATTTGAGTAATTGTCGAATTCGAAACAAAAAACACCACAATACGATGTTATTATAATTTAATATAATAGGAATATGCCCTGTAATGCATTTAGTTAAAAATTTTGTTTGTCTCACGTTAAAAATACAAATACGTTGTAAAAACGCTTACTTTTACTTTAATGAGCCGGTAAAGTGTTTAGTGAACGGGTAAAGTGTTTTAAAGCGAAATTGAATTCCTTATTTATTATTCCGTTTAAAATAAATCAATTTGACGGAGTACTTGGAACTACTAAAGGGATTTAAGAAATAAAAAAAATTAATTTACCTTAATTAGATGAAATATTTTGATTTTCAGAGTATTCCACAATTGAAATTAGTATTAATTTTCAGGTATTCTATCGGGCGTTCAATCTACTGCTGTTGGAGTTTGTGGTACGACTGGGGCTATAGGTATATTCTCTATCATTATTCAACTCTTTATTGAAGACACGGTATATATCGTCTTATTTACGAATATGCTATAAATTTAAAAATATATTGTGTTTATTTAGTTATGATCGAATGGCGAGGGTGGTACAACTTGGTTGGAATTGAAATGTTTAGCAGAGGGTGACTAATATGTGTCATAACTCGCTTAAAATGTTTCTAGGAAATATCCAATCATCTAGTGTCATTGTTTTAAATCTGCAGACATCAAATTTTAATGTCATTGTCATCTGTTTCTCCAATTTGTTAGCTTAAATAAGTCCTTTTTCCCATATACGCATGCTCATAAATCATATGAACACCAGTAAAAAAAATATTTTTGTTAGATAATTTGTTTATTGTATCAAGAGAAACATGGCTTTATTCACATTTGAAATGTTCTGCTTAAGATAAAGTTACAGGATTTACACTGTTGTTATCAAAAACTTTATATATTATCTTCAGTTTACTCTTTTAATGCTACTTCGTTAGTTTTACTGAACCACCGACCATGGTGCCCCTTTCTTATACCATGTTTTTGCATTCTATGCCCTACTAACATCAAAGACTTTCTGGCAGTCAATCCTGTAGGACTGTTAATTTTTTGGAAATGAAAATTGCGTTTCTACACAGGGTTTTAGAAGCAAAATTATCAAATAATGGAAGAACTTTTTTTTTTTTAGTCTTTGCATTATTTGTAATAGCGCTAGCTGTTGGTATACCTGTAGCAATGCTGGTGATAGGTATTTATTTGTTATATTAACTTTATTTACGTTTGTGTAAGTTTCCCATCCATATTGATACTAATATTCGCCTCTAAAACACATATAGTGACTGTGACATATGTTTGACCTTTAGGTAGTTTTAATAATAAGATCATTTAATAATCATCTTAGGTGATTAAATGTTAATTCATTCTGATTATTTGTTTTATGAAATTTTTTAGTGTTATTAACTGCGAAATTCTGACAAAGTTTATAATTAAATACTTCTTTACTCGTTGTTTTCCTGTCTGTTTCAAGCTATCTAAAAGAATACCCAATCAATTTAAACTCAAATTGCGGTGAATTCATAACAAAATGTCCAATTAAAATTCAATTTTTCCCATCAACTCTCGTAACCGTTTGGGAATTATATCTTCCAATCAAAGAAATTTGCAAAAAGCCCGTAGACTTTGTATTTTTTCGACCCTGTTGTTTATTGGTTATTTTTTTTGTTTTTGTGTTAATGTATAGGCTTCTTTTATTTCAAAAAAAGTGGGAAATTTTTATATTAAGCAAGATTGTTTATTGACTGAATTTCAGGAATGTTTTACTTAACATGCAAACAAAATTATGACATCACCAAATCGACCATTTTCTATTTGTATATTTCAAACAGTTAATACTTTAAAAATCGATATTGTACTTTTTATTTGAACGAACATTTTTAGTTAGATGCTTTTATAATTTTTTTGAAATTTATAAATGCTGTCCGAAAAGAAAAACGGCGCCTCATTAAGTGTTATTAAAACAACGACGCTTGGTTCGCTAGTTTAGTGCCTTGTAAAATCTGCAAATATTTAAAGAATGAATGCAAGTCAATTTAATGTCAATTTTACTAACAATATACTTTTGATCTAGAAGCCAAAATTCGTTCACGTAAACTCCATTTAAAGGAGGGTTTTAGAATGGAGTTGCCTTCAATGAAACTAGATGATTCAAAAGTAATTAATTACTTTGTGACTGTAGGAGTTTTCAAAAATCTTTGATGTACGTTTTTTTGAGTGGCTGGTTTAACACCAAACCCATTTTCATAATCCACTTAAAATTTAACAATAGTTGGTGTTAACGGCATTTCCTACATTGAGGTCGTCGATCTAAAAAATTTTTATTAAACACATTTAGGTATAAAACACAAAGACGATTGCCAAGTTGAACCGATGATTCCCATATACCTGCTTGTAGCTGGAGCAACAACATTAGGTTTCGTGCCTTTGTCAATTGTGGCATCTATATTTGCTCATTGTGCTGCTTCTGGTAGTTCAAAAGCAGCCGCATGTTTCTCATGCATTTTTAGTTTATTGGTTGCGTTGGCTACAATATTCTCCTTTGGATGGTTTATTGCTGGTAACGTTTGGGTGTTTGGTAATTACAAGGAAAGAATATATTGTGATGACACTACATATAAGTTTGCTTTTTGGGTGATCATCGCCACATACATTTGCTCATTTATCAGTTGCTGTTGTGGCCCTATTCTTAAAAGGCAACGTAATGACTAATCCTAATTATGTATTTAAAATTCCATTACTTACGACAAAGTTTCGTACATTGAAGCATGAATTATTATGATGTATCTAAAATTTTAAGAAACGGCTAATAAATTGAAATAAATTTTGCTAGTTGAGCGACATAGACAAATTAGACCTAAAAATTTTATAATTTGAAATGGGAAGGATTTTCAAGCATTTAAGCTATACGTGATATACAGGTGATATATAGGTAAAAATTTTTGTTAAGTTAAAAAGAAATATATACTTTTTAAATAGCTTGAACTAAATTCTTACATATAAATATAACTGGTATATAGTTTAAAATTTCTTTAAGTATTTGAACTTCTGACAATAAAGCGTTTAGTGTATTTTAACATGGGTATTTACTCGAAGGTTGCAGCAGTCTTAAAATCTTGTATTTAATTAGTTTTTTGTATTTTATGATATTTTATATTTATGTATATTTTGAGAAAATCTGTATTAATGCTAGTTAGGAATTTTTTAAACAACTCTGTGACCGATTTCTAAAGACTATTATTTATTTATCCCTACTATACCAATTAAAAATCGGTTCACTGCAAAATCTGGAGCACTGAATAATCATGTGACAAATCCAGCATGATCGATGGAACGGGTAAGATTGCCTTAAGTAGCGGATTTCAGGCGTGCAAAACAAAACACCGACAAAATTATGCAAGTTAAATTTTAGTTCTTTTAAATTTCATTTTATAGGTATTAAATGGTAGAAGTTAAGAAAATATTGTCTGGTGACAATTCCAGGCTCAAGAAAATAATGTCTGGTGAAAATTCCAGGTTCAAGAAAAAAAGCTGCTGAATGCCCGTAATAAATTTATCTTGATAAAGTGATTCGTGGTGCAGTGGTCTAATGCACCGAACTACGAGGCCGTATTGAAAAGATATCTGCTTCGAACCTACATGCAGACTGTGTTTACGATGAAATCATCATATAATTTCGGGCAAAATCTTATAACTGAATTTAGGTAGTATATGTATGTTCTCGTCATGTGTCCCAAACTCGTAATATATTTATCTATATAAAAAAACCTTAATCATCAATTGTGATTAGGTAAATATAATTATCCTATTCTAAAGAAAAGTTTGGCTTCAGTACTAAAGTTTCCTAAAGAAGTTTTAATTTTATTACGGTTGTTGGTTAAGTGTCACTTTATTTAGATTAAATTTTCAAAAAAATGCATATACTTCAACACATATTGCACATTAGGACCAAATATCAAAGATGGTAAAATATTATATCCATCTATCTGCCACATTAAACATCCGAAATTGATGGAATTTTACTTTCGTTTTAAAACCTAGCACCATTTTTTATTGAATTAGCATAAATACAAACATAAATCAAATTTAAGTTACTTTTTAGGCAATTTCTAAATCTTAACTTCTCCAGCAAATATAATTGCATTTTAGATAATTGTCGAACAACAATAGTCCGGTGGATGAAGCTTAAAAACGGGCCAACCTAGAACTAAACATGCTATAGTTATATTTGGTACGGTTGGAAGAGAAATTTTATGTAGATTTACCAGAAAAAAAAATCAAAACTCTTGATGTCGTAAACACCGATGAGTCGTATTTGCAAGGTTGTAACCTCACGGAAACAAATAAAGAAAATTAACCCAGAAGCTATGCAGATTGGAGAAACAATCACATCTGCACATATGACATAGGATGTGCTGGTGGAATGAAACGTGTTGGCTCAAAACTAAGTTTTCGAACGTCCAATTAAAAAAAAAATATGTTGCGTTCAAAAACTTGAATACGTCGGACATTACCAATACTACTAGCATTACAGTTATTAAGTTGGAATTTTGGGTCTGGCTTTGTATTATATGAATATACACTGAACGTGCAAAATTATTCCAATAGTATAAGCAGGTAAATGTTGTAAAAAAACGACCAAACCATTCTCAAAGAAAGTGTCACAGCATCTGATAAAACCCTAAATTGAGATTAAAAGCTTTGAAAGTTTGTATCACATAAAATATGGTATTATGTATGTTTTATAATATCAATCCAAATATCACTTTCTCTGATATTTCCAAATAAAATTTGAACTCAAAGAAATTTTTTAATACAGACTCAGACACGTAGTTATAAATTATGAAAATAAAAAAAAAATGAATTAAAAACACCAACAATGAAACTACGTGAATAAAAAAACTTACTAAATATTTATTATAATATAATTAAATAACATAGAAAGAAAATGTAATAAAAAGAAAAAATAAAACAATCCAGTATCATGTATTAATCGATGGGGTCATAAACACAATCAAAATGACTCAGTCTTAAATATTTTATGGTGTAATATTTATAATTGACTATTACTCAATGCAAAGATATGTGGTCACC
>JAUZNK010003243.1:0-11021 GCA_035046665.1 Euphysa ruthae | reverse complement strand
TGTGTGTGTATGTAAATAATAATCAAATGTAAAAAGCCATATAATATATAACAAATTCTAAAACTCCAACTCAGTTATGCATCTCAAAGTGCAGTATTCTCAGTTACCCATTTGTTAATATCAAAACCAAGAGGGATTTCTTTAGAAATTTTAGAAGCTGGAGCAGAACAAACATCATCATCATATATGAAGAAAAAAAGCGACGTTTTCATTTTCCTCATTTTCCAGAGTCTGAAAAGTCATAAAAATCTGATTCTCCCTCTCAATCACTAAAAAAATTACTAAGGACATCCTCTTCCCAGTTTTCAGATCAACATCACTATTTTCTTTTAAGATAATTTCACATTTATTTCCATTTAATTCACAAGAAAATGAAGTTTAAGGCAATTGTGTTTTTTTGTCAGTCATTTCTTTTCCAATGTTTTTAAACTGATCAGCCGAGCCATTTCTAAATCTATGGAACTGTCAAACTTTTCCAAAACAAATTTTACCTAGAATTCAATAAAATTGGTCTCCAGTCCATCAAAAGTCATTTACTGATTGAAAATCGCTTTAAAAGTAAAAGCACACAAAGCCCAAAATATTCCAGGAATGGGGCATTTTTATTACATCGAAATCTCGATATATTCTAGGAATGGCACGCAAAGGGTTAAGAACTAAAAAAAATGTCAACTTTATTCATGATAATAAAATAATAATGCCTGTGGTTTTGAAAATTTTATCTGGACTGGAGTCCTAATAAATTTTAATAAATTCTGGTTTTCAGGTTTATCTGACTTACGGTTTTGGTTTTTTTGTAGAGACCATTGGTCACAATAATGCTTGTTTCTTTAGTTTTGACTTTACCACTGCAAATACAAATGATGATAATCTTGATTCCATGAAGAAAGAAAACATACCAGATGTTGTAAGACATTTAACCCTCTGTTTACCAAACAGGGCTTTATCTACATAATTAATTTAAAGTTTAATTAAATAAAAAATTTCAAATTATATAACTAATTCTATTCAGGTTAAAAATTGATAGCTTTTGAAAATTTTTTTTAAATTTGGTGAAATTTCTTGAAAGATTTTCATTTTAGTTTAATCTAAAATTTTGTATGAATTTTCATAGCAGTTTTATATAGGCATTTTTATACCATATTTTTTACCTGTTTAAAAATTCTTGTACAGTTACCTGGGTTCTATTTATGGCCCAAAAGCATGATTTTGTGACTTCACCTAAAAGATATTTTACCTAAAAGAAAGTGTGTGGAAGTGTTGAAAAATACATTTTGTAATGATTTTACATGTCTGCCATTATATAAATTTTTTTCAGACAAAAAGGCATGGCCAAACCTACCCAAAAACGAAATACAACAAAATATTAAGATAAGCTAATTTATGTTTATGGGCTACTGGGAGGGAGTCATTCATATAGCTAAGGCTGAACAACGGAGTGGTTCCATACTCAAATATAAAATTTTAAAAAAAATCCAGGAAAGAGTATTTTATTTAGATAATTCTGTTAAATCTGTTAACAAATGATACTGCAAATGAGTCTAGTAATTTTATTAATTATTAATTTTTGTATTTATTAATAAAATCGTGATTAATGCTGGTGAGCTGTTTATTCCATTCAGTGATGCATTGATATTATATTGGAAACTTTCCATATATAGATTATAGCTTTTAAATGAGAGTGTAATTAATTTAGCATTTTCAGTATTACGCATGAAGTACGAGTGAGTATCTTTACTTTGAATGAAGAAGTTAGAAATTGAGGTGGATAAGTTAAGCGACAACGAATCGTAGACAAATAAGAGATTAAAAACTTGAACCATATTAGGAAATGAAATTAATAATATATATAAATAAAATAAATTATGCTATGTGAACCATCTTTAGTAATACCACGGGTACCATAATATTCAAGCTTGGAAACAAGGATTTCATGGTCCACGGTTGATATTAGGAAATGAAAGTATCTTCATTTTAGAAAACAAATCATACACATCAAAGCTGAAAGACATGAGATTGATTGTTCTTAAAGCTGAGCATTGAATCAAATTTATTTTGATACGGTGACCATTTTGACTCCATACTTGACAGCAATAATTAATATGCGAAGAAAAAAGAGAAATATATAAAGATCGAGTAGTGTTTTTTTTAACATAATAGCGAAGTTTAGAAAGCATACAATTTTTTTTATTTAGTTTTTTAGCGAGCTCATAAATGTGAGGTTTCCAGGATAAATGTTCATCTAGCAAGACTCCAAGATATTTAATATAATTGGATAAGTATAAACGTTTATCATTTAGATTAATGTTAACTTTATAGTTTATTGGGTTTCGGGGGCTGCGAAATGGTCCACAGTATCAAATGGTTTTTGTAGGTCTACAAAAATTCCACGCGCAAAATGACCAGTATCAAGAGCTTCACAGGTTTTTTCAGTAATTCTCAATAGAGCGTGAAATGTTGAGTGTTTAGCTCGGATTCTGAATTGTAGTTCCGAAATACAGTTATGGATATTTAAAAAGCTATATAGGTGGGAATACATTAATTTTTTTTAATAATTTGCTAATATTTGAAAATAATCAAATAGGCATATAACAGTATAACTTTGATCCTTTTTTAAGAAGAGGTAGAACAGAAGAAACTTTTAGTATATCTGGTAATAAAACCAGTGGAAAAGACAAATTAGAAAGTTTACTTAATATGAATATGAATTTCATTGTTAAGTTGTTTGATAATGGTTGTTGGTATACTGTCAGGACCAAAAGCTTTACCATATTTTATGCTTGAAATAAGATTCATGATTTCGATGTTATTTTTCGGAGAAACGAATAAGCTATGAATGTTTAGATTTTTTAGATACTTTGTTTAAAGTGAATATGAGAAGAATGTATTTTAGATTGGAGAATTTCCCAATGGATAAAAAGTAAGAGTTTAATGCGTTTGAAATTTCAAAATGATCTGTTTAGGGAAAATTATCTTTTATAATACATGAGGTAAAGAACTCATGTTGTTTTTTATTCCTTTCCAGGTTCTTTGCAGATTTTTTTTTATTATCAGAAAATTATTTGATAAAATGGTTTTGTTTGCTTCTTCTGATTAGTTTGAATATCAAGTTCCTATAGATTTTAAAACGAGAATATAAAAACTCTTTGGATCTTAAAAATCTGTTATGTAAATCTCTTCTTTTTTTTTTTTACGTTTTTTAATGGTTTTAAGATTTTAGAATACCCATTGATATCCACGGTTTAAATTTAAGTTTAAACCTATTTTTACTGATTTTTTTAGTGGAACATGTTTATCTAGCAAGTTGTTGAAATTCTGATAAAACGAGTTAAAACTATCATTAGTGGCGTTTTATTGAAGGTTAATTATAATATTCCAATCAGTTCTATGAAAATCTTCATATAGAGAAGCTTTATCATAATTTTCTGTATTTCTTCAATATAGATTATGATTTTAAGAAATAAAATTTTTGTTGAAATTTAAAATTATTAAAAATTGAGGTAAGTGATCAGACACTGTTGAAGTTAAACTTTTTGAAGTAATATTTGTATTAGTCGAATTAGAAAATACAATAAATGAATTAGTTAGTTTTTTTTTTGTTTTAAGATTTTCTGAAGAATGGGAGAAATCAAATCATTAAACTCATTTATTGACATAGAGGGATGCCGACAAATGCAGCCCACAATTACATTAGATTTACGTGGAAAGATAATTTCAGCAAAAACTGATTCTATAAAAGTGGATTTATAAATTAATAAATCACTTCTTGGGTTATAATTGAATTTATTTGAAAGATACAAAAGAGCTCCTTCACACGATTCATTCGGTTGGAGTGTGTTCAAGACATTACCCTTCAGTAGATATTGGAAATGAAATGCCATGCTTTTTAATTCTTATTTCAGTCAAACCTAATATATCAAAATTAAGAAAATTGAGCATTGTAGAAAGCTCATCAAAATGTAGATTTAGAGAAGAAATGTTCATATGAAATATAGAAAATTGTTGCTACCAAAATTAGAATTACAGAAGTCTTCAATACTGTAGTATTTACAATTTATAGGGTTTGAAGATACTTTATATTCCATGTCAGAAGTGTTAAGGGACTGTGAAGTGAAATGTTTGTTAAATTCATTAAAAAGTTTATTTTCGACTGAAGAAAAAGTTTTCAGGTTGATAGAAGCTCACTTATAGTTTTATTACATTTTGTGTGAACCCATAATTTGCAGTTGTTACATTAAAGATCTTCTTGACCTGAAATTATTGTTTTCATGCACACAGACCATTCTTTAAAACACGTGCTAGCTTTAAAAAAGTCATTTTGGTGGTAATTAAAAAATTGCAATCATGAGCAAAGCGTTTTTAAAATCAGTTAAAGATAATTTAATTTATAAGTTAGAATTGTTATAAGAAGATATTGTCAGATTAGATGTCATAAAAGTAATGCCCGAATAACTAATGGACCAAATTTAATTAATCATTTAAGATATTAACTAGTCCCTGGTGAGTTAATAAACTATTTTGTAATTCTAGCTTAATGGAAATTAATTTAAATAATTAGGGCTTAATAATTGGTTTACTGTTGAGGGGTACTTTTCTATTCACTAGTTTAATAATAATGACCCATCATATAGGCGGTGGATAGCATGAAAACTATGGGTTGTTACTTTGGTTCTTGC
This sequence comes from Euphysa ruthae, assembly GCA_035046665.1. NCBI lineage: Eukaryota > Metazoa > Cnidaria > Hydrozoa > Anthoathecata > Corymorphidae > Euphysa > Euphysa ruthae. Next base: position 6,345 of record JAUZNK010003243.1, on the reverse strand, counting down.
TATTGAGAAAATGGAAATGATGAGACTTTCCAGATCTTTGGTTTCGTTATCACCAGACACCCACACAATCTCGATACACCTCGTCTTTTTGTCGCATGATCATGCTTCTTTCCAATTCAATAACTCATTGACGAATAATATTAGCATTAGAGATAGAGATTGGAGACAACTTGTCAGATCTCATGGAGTAAATTTCATTTCGCATTTCTTTCATTGAATTTCTAAAGTGATCCATTTGTTCAATTAGAGATTTTTTTATAACCTCAATTTTTTTCGCGATAACTTTTCCAAAGCTTTAATATCTAACTCCATTTTTACTCAAAGATATAAAAAATATATACTTTTTCTTAACTAGCTTTTATTCGCTCATAAATGATGTTTCCTCAAATGATTACAAGATACATAGTGAGAATTTGTTTGTTTAGATTTTGCTTTAAAATGTTGTAGATCTCATTTTTTTATATTTCACTCCTCAATTTAGAAGATATGATTGGGTAGGCATACATGAACAGGCATAAAATTTTACCTTGTTAGTTCTTAATAAATTAAATTCTTCAAAAAAAAAATTTTTATTGAGAAAAATTTAAGTCACAAAATTTACTTTTTTAGGGGCCTAAAGATGGTTTCCCCTATATAAGAATTGTGAAAGTTTGGGCCATGAGGGTTTTTGAGTGTGTATTATTCACTTGGCACATGCAATTATTTTTTTTGAGTTTACAATTAAGTTTTTAGGTTGATTTAATTATGCTGCTTAGATTTTCTTATTGTGATAATTTTGCAAAGCAGAATTTCTTTTATAATGTGAATTCTAAACAGTTTTTGCAAATGATAATATAAATTCATTAGCTGAAAAGCTCACCATTAATTTTTCATTGACTTGTTAGTATTTTTTACCCTCACGTCATAGGTTTTTTCCTAACTGGTTTTCCATAAAAATGTTGTAAGAAATTATTAAAAATGAAAGAATTCTTCTTCTTGATAATAATGCTATGATTTCTTGTGAGAAGTATGTTGTGAATATATTTAGTTCTTATTATACTAACATAACTAATGCATTAAAAGTTCGTACATGGGTATCAAATTCAATATTCTACAGTGATACAATTTTGCGATCTATCAAAATGTTTGATACCCATCCTAGTATTTGTGAAATCAAAAGTAACCAACCCATTATAAACCCCTTCAATTTTTCTCATGTTATACCCAATGAAATTCATGACGTCATTGTTAAGCTAAAGAAGAATAGTAATGATATGTTTTTGGTTTTTGAAAATCATGTCATATACATGTGCATATTTGATTTGTGATTGCATAAATACATCCATTAACAATTACATCTTCCCAGATCATTTTAAATGGCTGATGTTGTCCCTCTCCATAAAAAAGGGATACTAAAAATAAAGGAGTTTTCGTTCAATCAGTAACTTGCTTAGTGCTTCTAATGTGTTTGAAAAGATTCTCTTTTGGCAGATAACTAATTTTTTTGAAGTTTCCTCCCCTTCTTTGTGGTTTTTGGAAAGGTTTTTCTACCCAACATTCTTTGTTTCCTCTTCTTCAAAAGTGGCAAAAATGTCTTGATGGAACAGGATTTTAGCGACGATTCTAATTGATTTTTCTAAAGCGTATGACTGCATATCTTACAATCTTCTCTTGGCTAATTTGTCTGCATATAGGTTTTTTCACAATAGTCTGAGATTTATGAAACGCCGTTTCTTTCAGGAAACAAAGAGTGAAACTCGGCCAATGTTCATTGAGTGGTTAGAAATTACACTAGTATTTCCTTAAGACTCCATTCTTGGAACACTTTTATTTAATATTTAATATTATGTTCTTTTTTTATACTTGAATCTTAGATTTGTAACTTTGCTGACGATAACAACGTGTAATAGCTTCTTAAATAATACTCGAAACCGGTTATATAATAATATTGGTTAACACAACAAAGGTTCAAATTATGTTTTTAGGTGTTAAATATCCATGCAATATTTTATTTAACATTTTTGGTGTTGAAATTTTTGCATAGAAACAAGTTATATTTTTAGGTGATTTTAAATTAAACTGAACATATTCAAAATATTTGTACTGAAGCCAATAATAAGATATCTTGCTTGATTAGAATGTGGAACGATAGGAACACTAATCAAGCTAGAATCTTTGTAAATAGTTATATTCTTGTTAAACTTTTGTATTGTCTTTTGATTTTACTACCAGATGGTTAATAAATTACCTTTCGATAAATTGCTACACTTGGAATACAGTTATTCATGCAAAACATCTACAGCTCTTAATCATTGAAACCTTTAAGTCAGTTAAAAAACATAATCCAAGGATTAACAAACTTAATCCAAAATAGTGTGGGAACACTGATTTATATGCGGTATTCTTGAGGAATGGGATGATTTTAGTGCTGCCGTCACCTAAAACTACTACATACGGAACTAATGCACTTCTTTTCAAAGCTCTTTTTCCCTTGTGACTGGTCAAGAAGTGGAAGGTTTTTAAATGTGATTGTTGTAATTTAAATTAATTTTTCTAGTAAGTAATATATATTTAAAAAAAAAGGAGAAAAAAAATTTTGATTGGTTTATATTAGTATTTAAATGTATAGTATATTTTTTATCACTATGTAATTTTACCAACATGAAATAAAGATTATTGAGCAAAAAAAATTGAGCAATCAGGTTTTTTAAACTTTTTGATATTAAAAATAGGTATCAGTGGTATCTTTGGAGAGAAAATATCGTAAAATATAAAATATTATTTATTTATATCCTTTATTTTCATCGACTATTGTTTATTTATTTATAGTTTATTTGTGTTTTGTCAGGTCTTGGTTAAGAAGATTTATGGTGATAGAAAGAAAAGAAATAAGAAAAGAAATTGGAAGTTAAAAGAGATGCCTAAAGAAAATGCCGACAAATCAGCCGGTCGGTAGGTTAAGTATTGTTTTTGTTGTGTTAACAGGACGGATGCTCAGAATTTTTTCCATTTAATATTTGTTTGCTTAATTAAATTCTTGATGAGTATTATCATACAAGGCCCAAATTGCTTTAAATAACAAATTTGGTTTTGTGTTTTTGCACTTTTCCTGATGTTTTATACATATCTCTCTTTTATTGCCTTTTTAACAAAACCAAAAGAGATTTAGTGAAAATTTTATGCTCAAATTCTGCAGAATAATAACTTAAATATTGCAATTATTTTATTTCAGGGATTACGAAGAATTTTTGGAAGACTTAGAGGAGGATAAAGACTATAGGGCGGGTTTGAATATTTATAGAGGTAAGTTTATTACAAATTGTTTGTGGTGAAACAGTAGTCAAAATATAGTTAATCATTTCACGTATTTCTAAAATTTGAATTTTGTGATTGATTACTATTTAAACTGGAAGTAACATTCCTGTTAGAATTCAATACGTTTTGGCTACACGCTTCATTTTATTTTCTGACTATTTAACACTGCTTATATTGTTAATAATAATTATTATTATTATTCCTAATTATTTTTTTTGTCAATTTTTATCATGTTCTGTTAAACTAGGATCATAGAAATAAAAGCTGTGTTTGTTTTACACTTGCAGTAGTCTTTAACCATTTTTTTAATGATAACTTTTAAAAACTGATTGTATTTGTATGAGAAAAAAATTATTTTAGACTTTGTAATTAGAATAATATGTGTTTGGATATATGAAAAATTCACTCCAGAAAGATGTACATTTTTTTTCTTTGGTTGAATGACACCTATAAATGTTTCCCAATTGGCAAAAAAAAATATTTTCTCGCAACTAAAATTTATAATTTTTATCAGCGAGGGATCAAAATTTCGATTCAATTGCTCACTTTCCTATCATTTGGAGATCACTTATCAAGCACGAAATATCAGTCTACCAGAGCTATGTCAGCTATTAAAAACATCTAACTAAAAAGCGTTTCTTTTCTCCTTAACTTCCAACAAAAATGTTTTGACTGACTTAATAGTTATTGAATAGCAAAATTATTAATAAAAAATAAAATATATTTTGTGTTCTCACAAAGCATTTTAAGCTTTTAAACATATTGACGTCTATAAGACATTAAAATTTTCCTTGATATAACTCTTAGTTACATGGGTTAAGATACACTTTTTTTTATAAACTTCAAAGCTGGAATGTGGCTGAAGAAATTGTAGAAATATGCAAGCTAAGAAAAAAAAATTCTCTGCTTTAAGCTACACCCTTTTCCTCTAAATATTAACCTATGTCTAAATGCGTTGAAAAAAAATCCGTTCATGAAGTTTTAACATACATGCCACCACCCCCAACCTCCCACCCTTTGTATATGTTTAATATTTACCTATATGGTGGGTCATTATACATGCCACCACTAACAACCTCCCACCCTCTATATATGTTTAATATTTACCTATATGGTGGGTCATTATACATGCCACCACCAACTATCTCCCACCCTCTATATATGTTTAATATTTACCTTTATGGTGGGTCATTATACATGCCACCATTAACTATCTTCCACCCTCTGTATATGTTTAATATTTAGCTATATGGTGGGTTATTATATGAATCAAGTTTTGTTATTTCAAAAGTAGTGATTAGAAAATTTTTATGGCTAATATTTTCTAAGAAACTTTGAGGGTTAGTCATTTAGTTAGTTCCTTTTCGATTGCAATTACAAATCACAAATTCGTTTACAGAAATTGAACTTATTTGAAGCAGCATTCATTCATTCAAGACTTAAAAAAATTTTGCAAGCTCCTAAAACAATGTGAGATTTATTTAACAATGAATTAGACTGAATTTATAATTACTATTTGTTGTTTAATACTATAGGATAAAAAATATCATTGTTAAAAAAATTTTAGAATTTGTTTTATCTGTTTGATAAAAATTATCCCCTAATTAGAATTAGTATTTCAAGCTGTTTTGGTGTTTGTTTTTAATTATTTTCATTTATGCTTGTGGTGCTTGGTTTTATTAATCATTGAGTATTTCATTATCTTTTGATTTTCTGTGGAATGGGACATTTTTTGGATAAGTTTACATAATCTTGTGATTTTTTTACATATTTTTTTCTTTCACACTATTTATGGATCTACACGAAGGTCACATGAATTCAGTGCTGGTTTTCCGTCCATCTGTACTAGATCTCAGTAACCATTCATTAGTTTTTTCTAATTTTTTGCATGGAGTTAAAATTTAATTGGTTAGACAAAGTTAAATTAGGCAAAAAATCTTTTAGCATTGTCTTTTATATCTTGTTTTGTCTTACACTATTTGTTCTTTTTGCTTTAATTCGTATACTTCCTAAAAGTGATTTCTGTTTACTACATTTCTTTTGACCTTTTTAAAATCTGGTAATAGAGCAACAAAGCCAATACTGTAAAAATTCTAAGAGCAGCAAATCTGTTTTCCATGCTTTGAATAAATTTTTAGTGTTGTTTATTCAAAGCATGGGAATTAGATTTGGATACATCCTGAAAAAAAATTTTTTTTTTTTTTTTTATTTTCACTGCTCAGTTTCAGTTTATTCAAACCGTAGCTAATTAAGATTTTATAGAATTATAGAAAAATTAAAACAATTGAAATTATTTATTATTTTTTTTAAATGATTTTGACTTTATATAAAGAATTAACATTGCTATCTCATGGTCTAAATTTTCAGGAAAAATTAGCACTATGATAGAAACAAATAGTTGTTAAATGATATAAACTGTGTTTTGAAGAAGTTATAAATGTACAAACAATCTAAGAATTCTTAACTTGATATTTATAAGCAATCTCTGAAATATTTTATATGCCTTGAAATATTTTGAAAATGATAAGCATGGTATAGATAAAATATGTATAGAGAAAAAATGTTCTTAAACAAAAGCAAATAATAATTTGTAAAGTTAAAAAAAAAAGAAAAACCTGAATTATGGATACTATAGATGAATAACTGTGCTTTTACTTCTGACATACACTTTTTATTTATTTTTTTAGTATAAAATTTTTTAAAATTGAAATATTCAAGTGCAATCTTCAGAGATTAAGATGATTAATATTACAATGCTTTGAATAATTTAAAAAGCTTGTTTTAGCTGTTTATTTAATCGATGAAAATGAATAGGATTTCTTCAGAAAAAACCTATTTTATTTTTGACAAGTCAAATTATAAAATTTAATATTTGTTAATATTATTAATGTTTAAAATTAGCATATTGAAGTGATTAAAATCAATAACAATATATAATTTCAAAAATATTTGTGTTTGTCAACTCAGACATTAATAATTAAAAAGATATAAAACGCATGTCATGAGTTATAAAATTTTATTGAGCAACGTTTCAGGAGTCATGCTGCTCCT
>JAUZNK010003242.1:4277-27294 GCA_035046665.1 Euphysa ruthae | reverse complement strand
CACCTCAATTTCACTACAGATTTCAGTATTACATTTACATTTGTAATATTTTAGTAATTTTTGTACCCTGGTTTTTTTCTAAACTCCTATTTTTGCATGTAAGGTTTTAATTTGTTAATCTTTTGCACCCAATTCTATCGCTGCCTGCCTCAATTGCAGTTTATCATGACGCATCGATATGCTGCGTCTTTTTAATTTTTCTTTTGAAATTCTCTTTTGACTGCAACGTAACTTTACAGAAGAGTTTTTAACTTCCTGTTTGACGGCGGTTCTTTTATAAGAGATTCTTCTCAAATTGTGATTCACTTTAGTTCTAATCTCTCATCTACTGGAAAAACTCTACAACCCAAAATACACTCTTTTCATTTAGATTTCTATAAGTATTTAAAAATTCTAAACATCAACATATTTTTATTTCCCCCACAGAAGTTTACAATCTCATATTAAATATGAAAAATGAGAAAGCTTTTGGTCCAAATAGTATAACATCTTCTGTCCTTATACATCTTAATAGTGAAATATCGGGAGTTTTAGCTAAGTCATTTAGTTTATCTTTCTCAAATGGTGTGTTTCCGAATATTCTTAAAACTTCTTCTGTTTTACTTTTGTTCAAAAAAGGTTCCAAACTAGATTGGGGTAATTGCAGATCAATTTCTTTACTTACTAATATTATAACTATTGAAATGTATTCTCGGCTTTATAGTTTTTTAAACTTTTATAATTGTATTTTTGAACTGCAGATTGGTTTCCGATCTAATCATTCAACTTCTCATGCTCTAGTAAGTATTACTGAAAACAAGCTCTTGATACTGGTCATCTTGCTTGTGGTATATTTATAGATCTTCAAAAGGCTTTTGGTACAGTAGATCATGAAATTTTATTTTCTAAGCTTGTCCAATACAGTGACTGTAGAATTTTTAAGTACTGGTTCTACTCATATCTTGACAAACGTAAAAAGTTTGTATCAATAAATGATTTTAAATCTTCAATTAATCATATAAGTTATGGTGTACTCCAAAGTTCTGTTCTTGGAACACTTCTCTTTTAAATCTTTATTAATTGATTTAAGCTTTCTGTTAAAAACACTAAATTTCGCAGTGACTTTTATAAATCACTGAAATTATTATGCAAAAATGTTAACTATGATCTTAAAGGTATTACGTATTGGTTAAATGCCAGTTGTGTATCACTAAACGTAAGAAAAACAGAATTTTTTATATTTCGAAGTCCTAGAAAATCTTTTGATTTTGATCAGTTTAAAATTAAACTAAATGGTAAACATCTTTACCATTTACTATTTACCACGTCGTTCTCTTTTCTTTTTGTTATTTTCATCTCATATAAATGCCAGGTATGGGGACAGAGTGGTAAGTAACAACTAAATCAAACACTTTCAGTTCAACGCTCTTCTTCAAGAATAATTAATTTTAAGCCTTTTCGCTGATGTTTCTTCCTTGTTACGAAGTTTAAACATTCCATTGTTCTCTAATCTAGTGCGAATTTCTAATCTCATATTTGTTATTGATTCATTAACTGATCACTCACCAATACTGATCTCAATTTTTTTTTTAAAGTCGTCTTTTTTGCTCATATTTTACTCCTTAATATTGATAACGGAATGTTTCTGTTTCTTATTTGGAGGCATGAAATACGGCAAATATTCTGTAAATTACCAGTGTACCTCTGAATGGAATAAATTTATCACTGAAATGAATAAATATTGTTTTAAAGTATAGAAACTCTCTCAACTGTATTTCTTTTCGGAGCTAAATAGGAATCAATATAACAATTTATTACGTAAAACTATAATATAATGATAAAATTTTATTTTAATCACGTATATATATATATATATATATATATATATATATATATATAATTTTTTTTGCATTCTGTTCTGTTTAAAATTACTTACTTAGATGTTCTAGGCTTTAATAAAAGACTTTAAATAGACTCAAAGCAAATAAAAAAAATAATATAAACTTCTATTGGTCAGCCCTTGCATTTAATTTTAATATATAGCTGAAATGTACTTGTCATAACTTATTTCATACTTTATTTAAAGTTGAAGCATTAATTTTTGTATTTATTGGTTTGTATTTATTGATTGTAACCGAAGTAAATAAATAATCTTATCTTATCTGTCGCAAAGCAAGCTTTTGTCTATACATTGCTCTAATGCCATCTTTGTCAATGCACTGTTGAATTTTGAAGGTTGTTTACATCAAAACACTGAATGCTGTCTATCCATGAATGCTTCATACAATTCATGATGTGATGATGGTAAGCAAACCATATCATTATAGTTTATCATTCCATTAGAAAATTACTTATAATGGTCATATGTTTAATCATAGCAGCATCTCTTTGAATATTTCGAGGTAAATTTTCCAATTTGAGTCATACTCTGATGCCAAAAAATCTAACTTTTCCAAGATACTCTAATAAAAGTTCGAAGTTCTCACTCAAAAATGAGTGAGCCAAGAAAATTGAAGCGAATTTATAGACTTTGAAATAGTCCAATGTTTTTAAGAACTTCCTAAAAAAGCATTGTTGTATTGTCTTCCATCCGTATTTCCTTAGAAATTCAGATTTTCTAACACAAATTGTGTTACATATGTTACATTGTGAATACATCAGTATTATCTAGAATTTTCTCACATCCCATCCATCTATATTACAGCATGTAAATAAAAAAAATCTATTAAATAATGTGTATTTGGTCAAAAATTCATATTCTCGTTTAACTACGATTTGCAAATAATATTGCCCTATATTTTTTTCTTTTCTTGCGTTTTCACACCTTTAAAATTAAATTGTATTTTAAATATGTGATTTTGTAATCCGATATTAAAATTTCTTGCCACCGATTTGATTAGGACAAAAAATATTTGATCTTAGTAAGTTGTCTTTAAACCCTGAAGCTTTTCCAACCATAATATAAAAGCTCTTGACTCTATGAAGCCCTCCCGTATAGCTATGTCATCTATGAAGCCCTCCCGTATAGCTATGTCATCTATGAAGCCCTCCCGTATAGCTATGTCATCTATGAAGCCCTCCCGTATAGCTATGTCATCTAATGCTGGAATTGTCCATTACGCCTTTAAAAAATTGAAAAGCAATAAATTTATAGAAAGAAAACTTCTGCGAAAAATTTTTTATTTACACACATAATAATCGGAGAATATGTGAATACTAAAGTACTTTTTGGAAAAGCAAAAACAGCGAGTAGAACGAGTTTTGAAGCTGGAGCTTTGACATTAAAACTTTCTATAGTAAGAAGGTTTTTTTGCTGACTCAGCAGATTTTTGACCCGAAACTTCTTGCCTAAATTCGTGCCTATTTTTCATATTTTATCTCGCCTTCCCATTTCTTTATTAATAATAAATTGAACAGTAAAGAATAATTCAATCAAGACAATTAAATATGATATCTTTGTTGTTAGTTACCAAATCAAAACCAAATTAAAATTAGTTTCAATACTGTCCACAGAGAATTTTATTTCATTTTATAAAAAACATTTTTTGCAGTCGGCAAATTGTTTCATCAACACTGAAACATCTTGCTAGCCTATTATTAGAATCTTTTTCACATTCACCATCATGTTGAACAAAACAGATGTATCAGTTGGCGCAGCTGGTAAGGTACGACGATTGACAACTAGACGATCGTTGTTGGTAAATAAAATTTTAATGAAACTACCTTTCGGAAATCTGCCCAATGTTTTGAATAATATTTACGTATTGTATGTAGCAGTATTAGTTACCTATCTTCAATCTTGGACATAATATCTTGGACTTTTATCAAATTTTAGCACAAGGTCACATTTGACGCATGGTGTAAAAGTGATTTTCTAGATGAAAATCGCAAAAATTATGGCAATCCCAAATTAGTACGTACTTGTCACTTTAATCCCATAGCTCTAGCAAAGAAAAATTTTTTTTTTTTTTTTTTTAATTCTTATAAGTGTCATAATATTTTATCCATGATTGTTGCTGGTGTTTTTTATGTCCACGAAAGAAACAATTTGTATCGGTAACATAGAGCGGGAAATTGTATTTCATTACATACGAAATTTGCAGTGTTGGAAAGATGAAGGTTGTTAGTTATGTTAGTACATAACTAGCGTGACAGTTTGAATGCTATCTGATTTGATAATCACTTGTCCAAATTTTATTTTCAAAGTCAAAATCTGTATGAGTCATATATTCTTGCATAGTGAAACCATTGTAATCTTTTCTAATAACTAAAACAGCTTTCAATGAAGGTTTTTATTCCTTTTTCTTGCAGTAGTCTTATCGCATCCTTTTTATCTTGTTTTACATATATTAAACATTTGAAAGTAACTCTATCTAAAACGGCTTGTCGTCTATTATACGTTAATCAGGACTTGACTTTTCCTCACGTTGCATGTGTTTTATTTTATCATAACAAAACAAATGTATTACCTTATAAGCATCACAAAACAAACAGGAGAAATACGAAAAAATCCCTTATAAAAAGCCTGACAATAAAATAATATGTAAAAAAAGCTGAGTGCATCAAAAACTAAAAATAACAGTAAAAAAAAAAAAATTAAAAAAAGAAAATTAATATCTGTTTTGCAAAAACCTGTATAATATTTTATTTTTTAGTATATTTATTACCACAACTATTACTACACAATAACTGCTTTTTATGTGTGAAATTTTCCATTACATATAACCAATAAATTAAATAGAACCAATAGATGGAGGACACCTATGCATATTTGGACAAACTTTTTTTTCTTGAAAACTCAAAGGTTCATGTTCTTGAAGGTCTAAGCTTTCCAAAAATGTATAGATATCTCATTTACCAAGAGGGTTGAGTCATATTGCATTTTTGAGGTTCTGCTTCCTGACTAGGATGCATTAATTTATTTTCGCACTACAATATCAGTAGGGCTTAATTTTTCAGACAGCAATAATTTCAAGATTTTGAGTGGATTATATTTGTGGACGACGGATTACTTCATTATTATTTCAAAGCAATAATAGTTTGAAAAAATTTATAATCAGGATTTTGGCAAACAAATTTTGAGCTTGTTATTGTATAGTATACTTTTGTAGATATTATAAAGTGATATCAAAGCTTGTTTTAAGTGGGTTGGATTTTTTGAATATAAAATTCCTGGTACATTGCAGTCAGAGTCAGTTCTAAAGAACAAAACCGTTTTGATTATTTGCTGCTTGAAATCATGAAATATAAACCAACTTGAATCTTAACTTCTGTGTAAATTGACGTCAGAAATCTGCAAAAAAAGAGTATTTATAAGAACAGCTCAATACAGTCGCTGACCTCATTTCTGGATTTAGAATTGAAGTGGAAAAAAACTGTGGGTTTTTCGATTTTAAAGAAAGCGTTAGCAAACTTCATTCGAAGCTTTCGTAGCAAAAAAATAACTCGAAATGAAAAATGCACATATCAGTAGCCATAAGCTATGTTAATATAAAATTTATCAAACAATTAAGGCAGGATTATTAATAATTGATTTTCAAAAGAGGCTAGTTGCACCCACTGATGACAAGCATAGAGAGTTTTTGGGATCTGGGCCAAATAAAACTGTGATTCAAGTGTATACAAAAAATCCGGAATATTCTATACAATTTACAAAAATATTATTTAGAATATATTCTTTTAGTTTACAAAGCACTATCTCGACAATTCCCTGTCATATCTAATATAATTATTAGTAATAATATAATATTTAAACAAGGTGTAGGACTTACACACTTGATCAAAACATAATAAAGTGCGAAATATAAACATTGCTAAAAAAAATAAAACTGAACAGATAAAAAAATCAAATTTTAAAATTGGTTGCTAAATTTAATGAAAAAACTAAATTTTAATTTTTTGCGAAGAAGAAAAATTTTTAATAGACTTCATTTCCTAGATTTGTGAAAATTATGCAAACTTTTCTTGAAAGACAAATGATGCTATTTAGCTGACAAGATTACACTAGTTGAGGCCACTATGATCTAAAAAATTGCTAGAATCTAAAAAATTGCTACGGGCTTAAAAAATTGCCTAAAAATTTAAAAATTTCCTTATATCGAACTATTCCGAAGAAATCTAGAGTAATATTAATCTATTATCATCAGGATCTAAAGAAGTAGTCTTACTGAAACAAAAATTCCACCTCAGAATTTTCACAGTTAAATCATTTTTTTTGATCGGATGTGACAAGTTTTGAAGTTTCTCTCAGAATAAATTGTAGTTAAAGTTGTTTGTTCAAACTTCAATTGTAAATGTATCTACTTTAAATCTAAAAGCGGCAGCAACTATCTGCCTAGCTAGCCCAAACTAACTGACTACATAACCAAATTGATGTTTAACTAGAATTATACCCAACTGACTTGAAGTTATAATTAATTATAACTACTCAAATGGTAACTTTGTTGAATGAGAAATTTTAAAACTTTTTTATGGTTTCTCATGTCAACATATATAAATTTAACTAATTCATATTTTTCCTCTTCGTTCTCCGAAAATTATCCTCTGAACCAAAAATTACTATTTCAATATTAATCGCCATCAGAATGCGCGTGACCACGGTTATGTAGCTTCAGATATAACCGTGGCCTTAACCCAATCATAAACCAGAATATTGTGCGAAAAGGTGTAGAGCTACTTCCCATATCTGGCGTTATAATTTGCTCGCAAAGGTTTTCAGTAAAATCCTTTCATCGGCGAAAAAATAAGACGGACTACATTTCAAGAGACTAGGGCTCCCTAAATGTCTCTTTAGTTCATTTATTAAGTTTAATAGTTATATGAAAGATTATGATGAATGATTCAAAATAAAAAAAATATAAATAGAAATTATCGGTTCTCTTTATAAGTTTTTATATATTTATACAGATTGTATGAACCATTTAATTGAAGATTGTATTTAGAAGAAATAACTTCAGCACGTATTTCTGTAGTTTGCATCGGCTTAATGACATGGAAATTTAAAATTAATTTTTTTAATTTCTTTGTTCTCCAGCGCTCATTTTCTTATAGCTCTCTCAGAGTGGAGACCAGAGCTTGTGCCACCAATTTTTTTATAGCTCTCTCAGAGTGGAGACAAGAGCTTGTTCCACCATTTATATCGATGTATTTGTTGTTATTTATTATGTGTATAGAATATATTAATTAGTGTGTAAAATAACAAAATGCCATAATCTAATCATTGATTATATCCACATAATAGATAGCTAAAAAGTATTTAGTTATACGGTATAGGTTTAGCTGAGAATACTTTAGTTGTTTTTTGTGTCTAATCCTAAATGCCACGCAATATTATTTTTATAATATAACGTAAAAAGTAAGTAAATATTTATTTACCGATAATAATAGAAATTTACATGCATTAAAGGTACAAATTGATAATCGATAAATAAATAAATTATAAAAAAAAAAAAAAAAAAGCAAAGAACTGTTTCGAACGGAGGTATTCAATAGCGTAAAGCTGAACAAAGGAGTGACACTGTTAAAAAAAATAGTGAAAGTACATATTTTTTATGTTTTAGATAGGTGCTTGATATTGCTATCTGAAATGACTCAAATTAGTGCTATTACCAATGGAGAGATTATCACGTGGTTTAAAAACCTTCCATCAAAACAAAATAAGTTTCGTTTGCAACTCGTTTAAACAAAACTTTAATGGTTATGAGATTAGTGACGTCACGTAACATCAGCAGATTTTTTTCCAAAAATCTTTTATGCCCCTGTTCAGATAGCACAAATGCATTCAATGAGAGATATCTAAAAGTTGAGCTTATCCTAGTGAAAAAAGGTTGTAAATCGCTAAAGCGAAAATCAGAAAAAGTTAATGAAACGTAACACTATATAGAAAATGAATACATGATAGCTTCAAATGATATGCATGAGCTAGAGATAGAAACTAGAAAAACTGGACAACAAAGTTTGATTGATAAGAAGGATGTAGATTCTGAGTAAAGTTTAGTTCAATTAGAGTTAGAAACAAAGAGTCATGAACTACATAAAGCCGAAACTAACTCAATTAAAGCAGTTCAACGAGATTGAATTGAAGATTAACGATTAAATTGACAGTGACTATTTCGAAACTTGATGACAAATTAACAGAGTTCAACAACGATAAAACAATTCAAACTTGGAGAGATGAAAAAAAATTAACACAAAAGAAATTAAGATATTGGAAAAATAAATTGAATTAAGTAATGCCATGATTTAAATAGGTATAAGAAAGAAATTGAAAATTTATCTACTAAAATCGAAGAATTAATTCAAGAAAATAAGAATCTTCAGAAATTAGTTAGTCTATTAGATGATGACGTATGGAAGACATTTGAAGACGGGAGATATTTAAAAGAGCTGCGTCAAGTTACAATGGAATTATCCCTAAACGTGAGCATGAATAAAGTCAATCATGTTATTAAGGTTGTTGTAAACAAAATCACTAATAAAAACCTTCAACGTTTGCCTTCGGCTGGATTAAGTCACGTCTTTTACAGGAAGCGCTTGTTATTGCTTGAAATCAAGTATACTAAGTTATGAATTCTAGTCAATCTAATTGTCTCAATGGTGATGAAACACCTAAGTACCACCGCCATTGCCAAAACTTCCAAGTCACCACGTCAAGTGGAAAAACTCTCTGTTTTGGTCTGTCTGAGGTACCTGGTGGTGATGCACCATCAACATTACAATGTTTCATCGAAGATTTAGTAGATTCTATTGACTCAAAAGAAAGGGAAAAAGATTTTGCAGGTCTCACATCTTCTATTAAAACCACAAAATTTGATTTTGGTCCAGTTAACCCTATGTTTAACAGCCAGTTGAAGTTATTATGCAAAGGCGCAATAACTAATTCTGCAATACAGAAAGCATTAAATATATTTGGTCAGATCTAGCTGAGCTTCAACAATCTGAAATAAAAGATATGGCAAATTATTTTTGTAAGTTCGACCTGTTTTGAAAATTTTGACACTGGAATTGACAGTTTTAAAAGGATTTGAAAAGATGCTGCTTATGACTGATTTTGAAACTTAGTATGCATTTTACACCAAAGAATCATTTGCAGTACTTCTGGTACGTACCGCTTGTAAAGCCTTTCAGATCAGACGAAGTGATGAAACTGGTGTAGAATCATGCTTTAATTTTAAAAGGAGAATCTGAAAGATATTTTTACTTAGATAATGTACGAAAAAATCCTCAACTGAAAATAATGAGCGAAAAAATTTACTAATTGAAAAAAGCAGCAGAGTCTTCTCGATAAATAAAACAAATAAAAAGATGTAAAAGCAAACCAAAAGAAAGTAAGTTCTGTCAATTGTTTACAAGAGTTGGGTATACGAGCAAGGATATCTATGGATGAAGCAGAATCTTTTCGAACAGTTATTTCAGAAGTCGAGCAGATGCCATTTTAGCGCAAATTGATTATCAATATACCATATAGCTGTAAACTGTCGTTCTTTACAAAGGTAAAAGTTGTGAACAGGAAACTAGTAAAAAAAAAAAAAAAAGGCTGGGGAATACTATTTGAAAATCTCAAAGCGTCAACTTAAACAAATCTCATTCCAAAAGATTATGTAACAAAAACATCTTTAAAACCATGTTGAAGACTGTGTTGATGCCTTTAAATCTAGTAAGAAGGAATTAATGATTCAATTTCAAGTTGAGCAGAGAAAAGTGCCTGAGTCTTTAAAGAAAGCTGAAATATTTCAACATAAAGTGATAGAAGAGGATTCTGGTGTTAATATTGTGGTGTAGAGGCGCAGTTTTAAGTATAGCTAAGCACAATCCTGATAGAAAGCTTATATAGTATGAAGTGAAATACGATTTGTAGCCTGATATTGTTTGGAAATTTTCTTTATTAGTAGGTTTTGAAAAAGGAAATCTTATATTAAATATTTGATTTATATTTTTTAAACCTGCTTATTTAAACTAAAATCTTACTTTGTTGAGGCAGTAGTGCACAATACAATACTTATCAATACAGAGAACATGTCTTATTTTACTATCTTGTTTATAGTTATTATTTAAATAAGCAGATTTGCTGTTTTGGCCCCAATTTTCTTAAAATGAGATAATCGGGCCCCAGACCCTTGAGTTTTTAAAACTTTAAATATTCACTTCATATTTGCCATTTCAATAACCTGATTCTATATTAAAATAAAATCTATTATTTATTTTAAGGCAAAATTACTGTTTTGGGCCCTGCATTCCAAAATGGCCACTGGGTCCCAAAATAGATACCTAAAATAAATTTTGACCATAAAATCAAATTCTTTGATGAAAAAAATTTAATATATGAAATTTTTATGAATAAGGAAAATGTATTTTCTTAACTAAGATTGTTAAAAATACGAATTATTAAGTGTGTTTTTTATGATACTTTTTATTTGGTTTCTTATCAAGCTTACGACTTAAACATGGAGAAATTACACCATTTTCTCCCATAATAAAACCTAAATAACTTTAGTTTGGAATGTTGCTGGAAAACAGTTTACCATTTGTTAAAAAGCAAAAATTCCCCTCTTTCTGGTTATGGGATTTATTTATATCACATAGTAAGTCTATAAAATGGCATGATAAGCCTATATTATTAGTTATAAGTTTTAACTTCTTATCATGCTTTTTCAAGGCCTCCTTTATTTGCCAAGCCTAAGCTAAAACCGAAAATCAAAAGACGAGTGTTCGAAATTTTTTTCAATTTCTTTTGAAACTCTGCTCCGAAATACCTTAAACTGGTATCATTATAATTTTACAACACCTGTGCTGAGGTAATCGTACATCCCTCATTTAATTCTCTCTTAAATATTTTCAAAATAGTGATCAGCAATGACGCAGTATTACCATGCTTTTAAACGAACCTGGAAAGCCTCTCCATCTCATAGTGCGAATTATTTGATATAAGTAAATTTTTGTATTTTTTGATCAATTAGGTTTTGCATTAGTTGTTAAGGTGAAAAAGTAAATAGGTGCATTGAAGTTACTCCTAAAAGAATAAAACAAGCATCATGAAAAAAAATTATAATTAGTCTGATGTACCATTGCTTTATTTATCCTCCCCAATAATTTGGCTAACTAATTTTAAATAAATTCAGAATTTTAATAGATTTTTTTCTTAACCGAATTTTAATAGTTATTTTAAAATCTGGAAGCAAATCTCAAATAGTGTTGGAGGATGACAACAATTCAACATCAAGTTATTAGTTACAGTTATTAATTATAGTTATTTACAAAATAATAATTTATATAAAAAGCAACAAAAATTAAAAACAGCAAATGAAGTTATTTAAGACTATTCACAGAATAATTATGTAGACAGTTTTAATGCTTAAACAACGTTTAAACAAGATTTTCAAATTCGTTGCAGTGCTAATGAAATTTATGAAGCACGAAAGTTTGGTGGTTGAATTTCGTCAAATAGAAGAAAGTTTACGAAAACTATCTTTCCTGTACGAAATATAAATTCTATAAAAATTATAAAGTTTGCGCGTGTAAAGTGAACAATGGTTCCTCGGAATAAAATTTAAAACTACAACTAAACAACTATATTTTCGAGGCTTACATAAAAATTATTCAAAACAATATGTTTTTTGACTAAATTTAACCTCAATTTGCGTTTAGCCCAAGGGAATTTCAAAACAATAAATTTATTTAACACTTTTTAAGCTTACCCTAAGTGCTTTGATAGTATTATAGTTCTAATATAAAAACCCGTATTTTCAGTTTTTATATCTCTCTGTGAAGGATTTTAATTTAATAAGAGTCAATTATTACAAGTGTTTTTGGTATGCATAAAAATCCTGTGACAATGAAAGACTTTTGCAGGCAAATATACGGAATTGTGAAGTTGGGTGAAAGAAATATATGAACTCAGCCGCATAAATTAATTTAACTCACTAAATGAGCTTGCCAAAATGAATACTACTGATAGAGTATTAAAGATGTATCATTGGTCTTAAGCAAGCAAGTATCACGCAAAGATGATTTTTAATACAAGAGATTTTATAGCAAACAATGATTATCGCAAAAGACTCTACAGCATTACATAAAGTAACACTAGTTGGTTGAAATTAGCAGTATATTACGCTACTGACCTGTTATCAATATTTTTCTAAGTTCAGCTAAAAATCAGATCCTGATAATAACTAATCAAACTCCAAAACTTATTCCTAATCTGATTTAAATCCATGTATCCATGGTTTAGCCTTCAAATTCAATGTGTTGTGGAAAGAAATTTTAAACATCTGCATAATAAAATCTCTTGTACTAACGTTCAATAAAGTCGTTAAAATATCAACAAAACCTCAATAAATAATAAGCTATGTTAGTCATAACATATATTTATGTATAAAAGTTAAAAGTTTTTTTTTAAATACTACACGGTACTAAATATCCAAACTTTTAATTAAAGTACTCTGCTAGGTCAATAAAACCCATGCAGCTGCATTTTATACCAGCTAGAATACAGCGCATTTAAAAATGTTGTCCACAACATATTTAAATATCTACAGTCATCATGTGGACAATTTAAGCCTAACGATTAGTATATTTTACGTCAATCGCTCTTTATATACATTGGTCAACCTAACGTTCCATTTAATTAGTGTAAGATTAATTGAAGAAAAAATCGCTACAAACAACCAAATTCATCAATTTATTTATCTGAACGTAATTGAGTATAAATCGAAATAAGTTAATGGATTAGGTCGACCTTTCATATACTGTTGTGAATAATTTCAGTTCGTATAGTTTTGTTACGAAAAGCATCCCGCTAAAAAAAATCTTTAATCAGTTATTAAACCACTGAGAAGTTGCAAAAACGTCTTAAACCCTGTATTAAAAAATTCAAATACTTTTTGAAACGTATGCATTCAGTTGTCAAATCGTCTTGAATCAAATTTTTTGAATGAGTTACTTAAAAAATTTAATACTTTGTCACAAAAAAGTCTAACGCGAAAACTTACAGATTGTATCAAAACAGTTTGTATGCTTGTCATAACAAAAGCAAATGTCATCACAATTTTTTTGGCAAGAGTTGTTTTTGTGGTAAAATAAAAATACTATCTTGACTTTTGGTATAACCATATAACTAACATATCAGAGTATGAATTTTTCTAGCTACCATAACAGTGTATTATTTCATTGATTTACCGCACAAACCGGAAAATTATTCCCTTGTACCAGCTTATAAGCAGACACTAATCCTCCACGTCATGTAGATTTGTCCAAATATTGATTAAATTATCAAGTCCTATTAAATAACCATCTTCGTGGTTACCTAAAACCCATTCAGATGTATGAGTTATGGTGGTGCCATTATTCAAAGGTATAGTTTTACCGAAGTCTATTAACCAGACGTTAGCTTGTCCACTGTTATCGTGTACAAATAACAAAGAACTACCGATTATCTAAAAACAAAAAAAAAGTTTATACGATGGTATATATTATCAGGATACAGGCCTCTTATAGACCCCAAAAAGTTAATTTTATTGAGTGAGATTAAAATATCTTTCGTCACTAAGTTTTGCTGACTGTGCATAGAGAAATTATTAATACCATGGATTAATAACATTATTAATTATAGTTCAACGAATTTTATTCCTGTTTTTGAAAATGTATATGAATGTTTTTTTATAAAACAAAACTTGTCATCCCTAACAATAAATCTAAGTGTAAGAAAAATTCCCTCATTGTTCAAATAAAAATATGATTAAAGATTAACCAAAAAAAAAAAAAAAAAAAAAAAAAACTCAGTTCAAACTTAATAAAAGAATTTTAATTTTCTAAACATTCACAATTAACGTTTTTAATTTGATTTCTTTATTTGACAGTCAAAATCTTACCTTATATAAAAAAAGAGAAACGTTCTTGTCGAAAATCATGCATAGATGAAAAACATCTTCACGCCACAAAATATTTGGAAAATTGCACCAACAATAAATATTGTACTATAACTAATTTTATAATTATAATGGTTTATTATTTTTATTTTTAAGAAAAATATTATTTTTAGTTATATGTTTAATAGCAATTTTGAGTTGATCAAAGTTTTAAATGGAAAAGGTAAATTTGATCGGATTGGGTAAATTTCTGGATAATGATAATGGTTGGTAATGGATAAAAAAATTTGCGGAAATTAATGGAGAAGATATGGAGAATGTGAATTTACCATTCCAACATATGCATTCCAAAGGCATTAGTATGGGATAGAGCCTACTAAGATTTTAATGAAAAAAACTTGTAAGTATTTGAAGGTGTACCTCATGTGAGTTGAAGAAATCAGAGCATTGTAACGTCGCCTGTATGGCTTTTAAACGTTGCATATATTTTTTCTAAAATAAGAAATAATTAAAAATTAGGACAATGGTTCTATAAAAAGAGTCCATCCTACTCCAATGGCAAATTCTAAAATTTTAAAACAACAAGAAGTTTAGTTGGCAGAATATATCATGATGTAATTTAGCTATCCTTCAGCCTAATATCTCAACTAAAGAAAGACAGGTCATGCACGTTGTCATAACTACATGTTTAACTTTTTTTTTTTGCTGAAGTCAAAATTAACACATAATTTTCAGAAAACTTTAAATAAAATCAAGACTTGAAAAATTTACCATAAATATGAACCAGCTGAAGAAAAAAAAAAAAAAAAAAAAAAAAAAAAAAAAAAAAAAAAAAAAAAAAAAAAAAAAACTTTGCACCCTCTTAAGAATGCTAATTGATAGTTGGCATAAGAAGACGTATAAACTATTTTTTTGCAAGTGAGAAAATTTTTTCATCCAAGTAGAAGAGATTGCCAATAAAGATATATTTGTGTCATTTCTGTCAGGAATAAATAAATAAATAAATTAGCCTAAAACAAATTTTGGTTCACAAAGCCAAATGTTTACATGAGAATTATATAAACCTGAGATGTTCATAAAAGCAGCCCATGCGGTACTAACTAGAATTAATAAAAAAGGAAGCTAAGGATAGAATTTAAAAATATGAGCGGTACCTGTATTTTGCCGTTGTTGCCAATAAACTTTGAAAAAATTCTTCCAACATCTTCGGCAGAGTTTACTTTTTTGAAGTCCTTGTCGGGTGTATTCTCACCTCTCTAAAAAAAAAAAAGGCAATAATTTTTCATTAGTGATTTTTTATGCAATTTAAAAAATGTGGTGTTTATAAGCATAACACCATCACAGCGAACTTAACTTAAACAACCCTTAAATTCTCATAAAAAAATTTTGAAAGGCCCTTTTGCCTATTTTACTTTTAAAGTATGCAAACTAAATCATACCTTAACACCTTCAATTCGGAACCCCAAAGAAGAAGTCGAACTGAGCTGCTCCCTCCATTGCATGTAACGTGATTTTGTGAGACATTTAGTTTCGTTTTCTTCATCTGTGGGTTCAGATGAGTCCACTGAAGTCATTTTTAAATATAAATCCTAAATAAAATGATCAAATTTTAGGTATATCAACATTTTTTAGAGGTAACTTAAACAAAAAATAAATCTTAGAGACAAAATAGTCTAGACTATGCAAATGTTTTGTGAATCGCCTCCCGTTCTAGTACAAAAGATTAAAGATAATTATATAATCACTGTGTCACCTATGTATAGCAATAAACATTATGAAATTGGAAAAATAAATGCTATAACGTTTGGAAAACACTGCTCTGCTCTTTTTACCACTAAAAGTGGCAAATTGTTCTTAATAATAATAATGATGAGTAAGCGGTATATACATATATACATGAACATTTGAACATAGCAAAGTCTTCTTATTAATTAATGTTTACTTAAATTTGAACATGTGTAATTGTTTGTCTTTAATGATATTTCAAACTTGTAATGTTTATACATGTTTTCTTAGTATTTATTAGGGAAAGAAATTGTATTTATACTTATGCTACGTCTTATGTTGGCAAATATATATTATAATAAATTTATAATAATATAAATAATTTTTCAACAAAAGCTAATTATTTTATTGTGAAACGATATACATAAATCAATAGCTATGATCATTATAAACCTGTACTACAAATAAAACAACTACAAAATACATATACCTATAAATACTTTTATAACTTTTTAAACATTTTTCATATAAATTTAAACAAATAAAACTTTTAAAACTTTTCAAGTAGTTGTACAAGGAAGTTGCAGAACAAATAGCATTAAAGAATAAAAATCTAAAGGGAAAAATCTTATGAAGACAAGGAACGATTTAGCAAGGCTACCAGATATGATTTTGGAACTGCCAAAAAAAAAGAACAATTATTACTATTATACCAAAAGATATAAAATTGCTAATCGCTTCTTTATTTAAAGAAGGGGATAAATTTATTTAAATTGAAAAGTTAGATATTTTTGTTGATTTTAGTTGTATCCAAAATCCTCAAAAAAGATATTGATAGTTAAACGAGGAAATTTCTTGAAGAAGAGGATGCCTAATACAAATTCCAGTCAGGATTTCGAAAAGGGTTTTTAACTGATACTTGTCTGTCATGTCATTATATTTTCATATCTACAATATAAAGTTATGATATAAACTTCCGTTATAAAAAAATATCCAAAAAAAAATGGTTTTAAGTCCCAAATAGGTTTGAATCAGGGGGTTAGCCAACAAAACGATGCGGTCCATATAGACAAATCTAATTAAGATACGCTAAAACAAACTATACCAAATTATTTGTATGACAAGATGCCGTGATCTTTCTGAAGGAAATTTTAGATTTATTTTCTTTCACCGACATCGTTTTTTTTTTATTTTAAAAACTCTTCTTGATAATAAACTTTTCTAATAGATCACTGAAAACATTTTTCTGAACTTATGTGGAAAACTTCAACATTTGCTACAAGCATAAGATTATAAGTATTAGTAGAATCTTCGACTGATGCTTTTTTGTTTAAGAATCGCATTTGTTATGGTATTTATAGATAAATCTTTGGATTCCCATGATAAACCAAATGAACCGACTTGATAAATAATAAATCATCTTTTTTAATTGTTTCGACACACGTAAGTTACGACGTCGTTTACATGTTGACTCAATAATTTCCTTAGTGGCAGCTTTGACCCGAACATCATCGCGTTTTCGTAACGTAAACGATTGGTTTGCGGATGGGTCGACACCAACAGCAGAAATTATCATTGCTTTACATAAAGATCCAGCATTAAACTCACCTACCGTTTCTGCAACTGCAAGTTCTACTTTTATTCGATCACAAAATTTTGTTTTCACACAGCGATTCCAAAACATGCCATTTAAAAGTTCGGGTTTAGTAAGGTTTTCATACAACGGCATTAATAACTCCAAAAAGGTAAAAGTTTCGTAACGTCATAGGCTTTTCGACTTTTCTAAAAAATGCGCCACGATAATGTTTCTTTTAGAGATAAGCCGTGTTGGTCATCAAAAGATTTATTTTCATTTTGTATAATGCGTCTGTATTTTGCCCAAATTGCATCAGCCATTCCTTTAATGTCTTTGCTATTACTCCTAATTGCCTCACCAAAATAATTTTGCGTCTGTTCAATAGTTTGATCCATCAGCCTATGTCTACCATTGTTTGTTTTACCATCTGACAACTTCCTCCCCTTTGTTTTAAATATTTAAGTATCTCAAATCCGGATCCATCTTCTTTTGCACATGAGCGACACACTCCTCCTTTACAACAAAATAAATTTTTCTAAAAATTTCCTCACACCTTTTTTAACAGTTCAAAAACAAACGGTATCTCTGTCACTTACAAAAATTTTGTATTTTAATGCGACCTTTTCAACCGACCGTAAAAATATCTCACACCCTCCGTCACTCTCTATGGTGCTAACCGGCGTACCCCTGTGGTTAATCAAACATGTATTTTTCTGTTCTTCATGCCATGGAAGAAACTCATCACTACTATTTCCTCCTAACAGACTAGCATTCTTGAAACAAACTTGTTAACACAAAATAAAAAATTCTCCTGCCTGAAAAAATATGAATTAATAAAATTTTTCCATCTTGAAGGACATCAACATTTTCCGGACCTTCCTCAAGAACTAACGTGCACAAATTATAGCATGATTTTACTATAAGTTCTTCTGCTTTTGTTACTTTTTCAAGATATTATGGTATGCTTTGTGATTGACTGGTGCAGGGAGATACTAGCACAAAAATTTAACTAGACCAGCATGTCCTATTGGCAAACTAACTTGTACCGATTGCACGTTTATATTAAAGGCATTATTTGTGTTTTTACCATGAAGTTTTGAAGATTTTTCGGTGAGTTGAAAATCGGAGTGGAATGTTTTTAAATTACACATATTGCAACTTAATGCTAGTTTTCCACGCTTGTTTTTCTTTTACTATGTCTGATATAGTTACAGCTGATTTTGGATTTTTACATTTTTTAAGCTGATAATTTAAAACGAAGCTGTCAATAATTTTGTTTCCTGTTGAAAGGCTTGTTGTCATTCCAAGTCTGATCCGTGTTCTACGCTTCTGTACTTTTTTTTTGGGTTAAAATTTTTATTCGTCAAGATAACAATATAAAATCAAGGAAAAAAGGTATCCAGACAAATTTTTTTTTTCAAATTTATTTGCATTACGAATGATAGGGTCACGCCCCTCCCCCTAACAATGTTGTTTGCCTCTATCCAACATTGTTAGGGGGAGAAAGGGGTATTTATTCAAAGTCTCAAAAATTTCCGTTAAATTTTTTCCACGACTGTAGCTACATACATAGTAAGTATTTACAAAATAGCAACATTGCTCATAGAAAAAATACCATAAAAAGATTTATGTATGTTATATTAGAGAGAACCTAAAAATTGTTCCGTATACTAAAATTAAGAAATAAATTATTTAAAAAATATAAACAAAATCGTCAAATTACATATAAGAAAAAATCAATCAAGATGTTATTTTAAATTATATTTAAATGAAGGAAAACTATAATTAACTTCTCTTAAAGTTTATCCGGAAAGTCGTTGAAGAGTTTAGGACCTATGTAACCTAGAGAAAACTCCATTAAATTGGATTTTATAAAATGGAAGTTTAAAATTATTAGAACTTTTTTTAGATCTTAAGTTTAGATTTTGGCGAGACGATTTTATAAACAAGGTATCGAAAACTTTAGATAAAGTTCTGCATTTAAAGCATCGCATAAACTTGGTAAATATTAATTTGGTAAATATTTAAAACACTCATTTCGAACGTTAGTGTTTTAGAACATTCGCATTTCCTTTTAAAGTTTAAAACTCGTCATGCCTTTTCCTCCCTTTTAATGTTTAAGTTGTGGCAATCAACGTTTTCACCAACCTTTCCACCACTCATATTACTATGATTATATATTATATGATTATATATCGTATTATTATGAGCGATAAACTTTGTTGGAAGCGGAAAGAGTTTCATAATTGTGGCGCGGCGTTATTTGTAACACCACAAGACGTAGACGGCTGTTGTGATAATGATCCAAACACAAAATCAACAGGATTATTGCTTTCACTTTCATTATAATGGTGTTGATTAAACTATTTACAAATAAATTAGAAGTTGGAGTATGTACATTATCTACAGTATTATTTACAAGAGCTCGACAAGAAAGATTATTCGATCGTTTCTTCTTTAGTTTTCTTAGATTTCGTTTTCCTGACGTTATATCTTTTTATTAAACGCAAAATCATGATTTATTATAAGCATAACCAAAAGACTATTACCTCAATTAAGTAAGAATTTATTCTGTCACAAACAAATATACATTAGCTATGAAAATTACAAGACAAAAAAAAAAAAAAAAAAACGCAAAAGGAGCATTAAGATAAAAATAAATAGTGGCAAAGATAGGCACAAAAATTGTCTGTCTCAACAATATTATCTCAATGTTTATCTTTTATTTCTTGTCTATTATCTTGTCCTGTAATGTTCATAGCCGATGGATATTTGTTTTGTGAAAGAATAAATACCTACTTACTAAATTTTTGGGGACATGTGAACCAAAAACATGCTCAATATATGATTCACATAAATTTCCTTGCATTATGTTCTGTTTTTACTACTTTTCTTTGTTATTTTTCTGTTGAGTATCTCATTGACACTTTTTGTATGCCGAGATGCTCATAATGTTATTTGTCGGGTTTTATATTTAGTGAAGACTTTTAAAGAACTTTTTCTGAAAATATTATCAAGCACACTACAAATCTTTTGAATGCAACTTTGCATGACACAATGTGCAATACAAGGTGTATTAAGAACAAATAATTTGTATTGAAACTCAGAAATTTAAGCAAAGAAATCTCTTAAAAATTGTATTTTACAGCAAAAAACTAAGGCTAAACAGGCTTCAGCATTTAACAACTAACTTTCCACATTTAGGCAACCTCTGAACTTATTTGTACTTTTGTTAAACATGTGAAGGGTTTCAATCAGCATTTTATCACTGCGATACTGCGAATTGTGTCATTATTCTAGTGACAACTGATTTTCTAGGCGTGTGATGTGGCACACTTTGATCCTTTCTTTTACCATTTATGGAGTGTGTCATTTCGCACACCTCAGACAATTTAGTAAGTGCGCAGGCGTACGCTTGTGATCACACGTCTCATATGCTGAAACCTAGCAGAATATAAGTGCAATCATATTGACATGCAGAATATTGATGCAAAAGATCTTGACTTACTACAAGGTTTTTAAAAGCCTTAATTTTGAAATTTATGTCAACACTTGTTTAGAATTATTTTAAACCAATTTTCCTGTCATATTTTAATTTCTAAACCCATTGTTATGGCATATCTTTACTTCTAAATCCATTGTCATGTCATATTTTCACTTCTAAATCTATTGTTATGTCATATCTTGACTTTTAAATCTTTTAAAGCAAAAAATCACAATATAATTCTTTATGAAAAATCCATGGGTTTGATCAGCTATGGGATATTTGTTGTACAGTTTCAAACGTCAGCATCATAGTCTTGACTATAAATTAAACAACAGCTTTAAAGTTAGGAATAAATGCAAAACGACTACAATGTTGGCAGAGCCTTTTGATGTTATAAATTTCAAAAATGAAGTCTTACATTTGGCATTGAATCTTAAAGCAATACTTTAGATCTATTGACAAATAAAATTCAATGTTCAAATGAAAGCGAATCGACTATAACCTCTAGGATCCCTAGAAACTTGTGGCATGGCAGACTAAAGTAATTTTCTTGCACATAAAGCATTTTTTTCAGACTAGATTTAGTCAAAAAAAAAAAGAAAAAAAAAAAATTCCTTTTCATAGAAGCTTACAAATAAGTTACTTTGCAAATAACAAGAAAAAAAAAACAATAAAAAAGTATGATGATATCTCTTTTGTTATTAAATGTGGAAAATAATTTACAAATTGATTTTAGTAAGTTTAACTCCCGGTTTGGTGGTTTAGACATAACTAAAACTCTAGAATTTGTTGATAAGCTTTTATAATATTCATCTTGTTAGGGAACCATAAATAAAGGACCGTAAAATTATATCATAGATTAAATTATTAAGTACAGCCAAACTTTGCCATTCAATCATAACCTTCGGGGGCCTATATAACATGCCACCGATATAAAGGGAGAAAATAAAATTATGAATGGTTTCAACAAATCTTCTCGGCATAGATTTTTAAGACAAATAAGGATTTAAGAAATCGCATAATGAAAAAAAAAAAAAAAAAATTCAAAATAAACAAGAACATTCATTCAAAAAATTACACTTTCTAGATTATGGAGTTTTTTTTTTTTTTTTTTCGATTTTATTGTATAACATATACAAGTTTGATAACCAACTATATAACAAGCATAAAAACCGCCCAAAGCTGGCTGTGGACTATCAGGGGCAAAACAACAGGACTGCTTGTTATATTGACTCTAAGTAATATGTGAAAGCTCTCATGCTCGAAACCAAGTCTATTCAAATAAATTTTTCTGAAGTGCTTTCGCATTTTTATATCGAAGATCGATGTGTAATTGGAAAATTCTGGACTACTAAAATTCTCTCATGAACATACTGAACTTATAAGGAAAAAACTTGTATGAAATCAAATTTAAATTTAAAAACTCAAATTCAAAATTTATAACAGATGCAAACATATTGACGAACAGAGAAGTGCAAACAATTATACTATAAGACACAGGAGTATTAGTCACGTTAAAGAGATATAGGACACGGGCACGGGAGTATGGGTCATGTGAAGCTTTCATTTATTGAACAATCAGCACCGTCTTTTATTAATTGAACTAAAATACGCGTAATATTTCGTGCATCATCGATACCACAATGAGGGCGACCTTGGAATACCATACCAATATGTTGTAACATAAGTTCAACGTTTACTTGATATATTTTATAATAGTTGTAAAAATGTTTGCGTATGTTCACCCAGCGATTGCAATAGTGAGGTATCTGGACATTTACAGCTCGACATTGTAACTTCATAAAGCGGTTCATATCCCAAGGTCTATAAAACCAAATTAACTGATTGGCAGTTATTGAATAAAAATTCAGTCAAGCCAATAAATATTTGGCAATGCAAAAAAGAATCGAATATTTCAGTGAGATTGAAATCACCCCAACATATTAACCATAATATCAATGAAATGATACATTTATTAATTATAAAATTACAACATGTTTCATGCTAAAGCAACCCTTCGAGTAATTTGTGATGCAAAACTTTAGATGTTTATATGATGAGGTTAGGTGGTAATTAATTAAGGAAATACACTAAATGTGTGAAATATGATAAATTAACAAGAATATTACAGGTGCAATTGTTATTATCAAATAGATCAATTAATCCATTAATTGATTAGAACTTAATCATGTCATATAAAAATATTTTATAGTTATTGAATGGTTCATTTTACAAATATTACTACTGTATAGCTTGATTATTTATTGGAACACTCTTTTTGTAGCAATACAACTAATTAAGTTTTAAACAGTCACTTCTCTACTCTTACAAGTTTAAAACAGTCACTTCTCTACTCCTACATCTTTAAAACTCTCACTTCTCTACCCT
>JAUZNK010003241.1:5305-44829 GCA_035046665.1 Euphysa ruthae | reverse complement strand
CCCCAACCCCCTCACTCCACCCCTCTTACTTTTATGTGCTGGCTACGGTCTTGTCCCTATTTCGTTACAATTAAAGTCTATCAAAATGAGTAATGTTCTACGCTCATCATAATAAGTTGCAAGTGAAGCAATATTATGATGAAAATCAGAAAGGGAAGAATTAATATCAAAATTTGAGGCAACGAACTCATCAATATTATATTATGACCTGTAATCGATATCGTTTAACCCGTTACATTTTTTATGTACCCCAGTTTTATATATAAAGCAATGCATAAAATGTTGATTTTTGCTTATTGTTTTTTTCCATATTTTACATAATTGTGAAAACATTAAACTTAACTTTTTTATTAAAGAAAGTTATCACACACACAAGCACACACAGTTTTTATTTTCGAAAGTAAAACTGAGAACTTGCTTTTTAATGGTTTGGATACACAGGTAAAAATTTTTGGGTTGTGAAAAAAATGAGTGCAAAAATGTTTTTTTAAAACGTCATATAATGTTGTTATATATTAAAAAGCAAAACAATAATAATTGTTCAATATGTAATTATAAAAGTATTCAACAAAAGGATATGAAATCTGTCAAAAAACAATTAATATTAACCAATTTAATTTGCCAAGTATTAACGACAATTTATAAAGCAGTAAGGGCGAAAAAAAAAAAAAATAAATAAAAAAACAGGGGAAAAATTTAAAATTATTGTCATTGTTATTATTATTATTATTTACTATTTTATTTATATTTCACCAAAAGGATTTTTCAAATCATTTATATGCTTTACCATAAGAATATTTTCATGTTCTGTCAGGCGATATCTGACGGAACCACTAGAGACCCAGAAAGAAAATAACTTTTTGTCCTTCCAAAGAGCTTTACATATACTATAGAGCAACTTGTAATAAGGACACAAGCTGTCATTTATGTATATTTCGACGTCTTTATAAGTTTATCAGAACTTAATGCATTTACCTCTTTTTTTCTTTGAAGTTGCGGCATAAGCTGACTTTCTTTTGAGGGATTTTATAATCCTCTGTTCAGGGTTTCGAAGACGGTGACAGGCTTGTATGTCTTGAGACTTTGTTTTGCAACCAACATTGTTAAGATTTTCGCAAACCTTTTGTTTGAGGTTTGCATTGTTTATTGTAGCAGGAATACTGGGAATTTCCATTGTGTCCTTTGTTTGAGTTTGCAAAAATTTCGGTTAACTCTTCAACTTCAATTGTTAGATGACCAATGGAGTTCTTCAGCTCTTCAGTTTCTGACTGTAAAGTCAAAAAAATTTAAAAATCCACGAAATAAATTTCTTGTTAATTACTCTAATAACACGTCAGATTGCATTGAAAATAATACTCTTTTTCAAAGTATTAATTTATTCTAAACATTTGGCATTAGATTTTTATAATTTAGTAGTTTTGCCAAAACGGAGGTTGTTGTATATTAACTTTAACTGTGTACATTAGCTTATATTTTGGCTAGATTAACTGATATCTATTAAAAAATATCTTTTCACTCTCAATAGCTACAGTATTGCTTTACATGTTATATGAGACGATTGTACTAAGTTGCTTTTTGATTGAATAGAGTTGGCTTCCCCCAGGGGCTTGTTGATAGGAAGGACATCCAGGCAGTAAAATCAACTTGGTACAATACCAATCACATACAGAGCCTGCGTCCGGCCCCTTATATTAGGGTTTTACTGAATTTATCTGTTGTTTTTCACTATGTCTCAGGCTTATGGTAATATTTTTATATAATGGGGATATGACATTATTTTGCTTCTGATATGTTGCTTGCTCTGTGAAAATAGTAATACCATGTTGGGAGTGAAATAAGTCTCTGGTTGTGATTTTTTTTGCGTGTTGTTGGGATTTTCTCTGGATTTATAAGTGTGTCTAAAGCCTATGTATATGTGGGGGCATTCAAAACAGGTACAATGAGATAGTTGAACGATGTAAAACTGCAAACAACAACGTGTACGAAAAAAATAAGAAACCATCATTTAGTTTTAAAGCAGTAAGCTTGAATAAACATATAAAAAACTTTAAAAATTTCTATATTAATATGAAGAAATCTTGGTTGATATTTCAAACATCTACTTTTAAAAACAATGTGCTATTCTCCAGAAATAAATGCTAAATTTGTTTGTTAAATCACAGCCTCCTCACCTAATAGATACTAAATACAGGTAAAAAGATAAAAAATAAAGTTATTTTGTAGTTGCGATGGTTTTTGTTTATAACTAAAGAACAATTATCACGAAAGTTCTTCCACTTGGAGAGTTTCCATTAGATATATCCTTACATATCTTGAACGAATCATACAGTCTGCACCTAATAGTTTGTGTACTCAATAATGGCAGCCCATATGATATATGTTTGTAACAATAATTTTGTAATTAGGAAGTTATAAGCAGTCAATGTTGATTTTATCGGAATTAAATTGATGGAGAAAATAGGGTCATTCCATGCAAAGTCATCATGGTCTTGTAGCCAATATTTTCAGAATTTGCTTATTTTTTCACCAGTTGATAGGTTTCATAAAATATGAACTCTCTGAAAATATGACTTACCAAAGTTAAGCAGTTCAGAAGTTACGGCATTTTGAGTTTTATGGCAATTTGACCTTTTTACCATTGCATGCGATGGGACTCCTGCCCACTAAGGTTATCCTTTTGTAATAAATCTTCTGAAATATATGTCCATTGGAAATGAAATTTGGTACCTATCTATTTTTTAGGGTAGGGAATCCAATAAAGCATAGATAAACATCTGGAAATACTCCTAAGTATGTGTAATTTATTAAATTATTAAAACCTGAGTACGTAAATGGCAAATTTCAAAATGTAGCTGATTATATACAGATGTTATTTTTTTTTACTGGTAGTCTATATATGGTGCTAGGTCAGAAAAATAATTAAATTGTCTTTTGTATATTTAGGCAACAAACACTAAACGATTTTGAAAAAAAAAAAAGAACGTTTTAACATTTTTCAAAATAATTATTTCTTTTCATTACTCTAGATATATCTGATATTTTAAAAATAAGTTTGTACTTAATCTTTTGTAGTATATTATATGTGTGACGATTTGTCAACAGTGACGATGATAATAATGTCGCTAGATAGGTGTTACATTCCAATGTTAACTTGTTTTTTCATTGTCACTTTTTCTTACTAATTAGATGTGATATATACTTCCTTGTAAAAATATTTTTTTACAAATCAGTGAGCATTATTACTAGGTATATTAGTTTAGATTAAAGGTGGAGTTATGTGGTATAGGTATTGAAAAGAATGATAAATGTCACAAACTGTTTCATACAAGAAAGAAAAAGTAAAAGTTTTAATTTGGATTACGATCAATCTGAAAGTCAGACAATATGTCTACAGCACATGAAAAAATTTACTGAAGTATTCGAAAGGAAGTTTACCAAATGCTTTAATCCTTTTGGTATGGATGTCAAAAAAAAAGTTAGAGGTAATTTTATTGAACAAGCACTTAATGAGATTTAAAATGGACGGAATAAGCTTCATATACAACAAAAATAGAATTTTCTCAATGCGGGAAACAAAACAAAAGTTTATTGAAATTGCACAAAATTTTACCCTCTATCACAATAGCCAATTTTATACCAAACATGATGCTTAATAATAGTACAAGTATTAAATAAAAATCATGTTGCAATAGCTGCCTATAACTTTTTTTAGTGGTTGATATATTTTAGTTCATATATTTAACTGATCTTTTATGTTTTATGTTTATGTTTTTTGTTTAGGTGGACATATTGTTACGTTGTACATAGCGATAAAGACTCGAGGAACAAAACACAGTTGTTGTGCCAGGGTGGTTATTATCTTGAAATTGCTTTGATGTTTACAATTCAAGAAGAAATAAAAAAAAAACCTGAATAAAGCCAAGATGAACCTGCAATGGAGATAGACTAGTTTGAAATGGAAAAGATATCTGAAAAACTTAAAATTCGTACTCAGGTAAACAAGAGTCTTGATTCGATAAGAATTTCTCGAGTAACCATGCATAGTCTTCCAAAGCATCAACATATCAATATTTTTAAAAGGAAGTTAAAAAGAACAGTTAAAAGGTTAGAGGAATCATTTGCTACTACACTTGGCATAAAAGTGTTCTGACATGGACATATTAATTGAACAGATTATAAATACACTACCAATAGTGAACTATCGTTCTAAAATATAACTATTGACATTAAAACCTGATTCATGGTCTATCAAGCAGGCCTCAAATTATTTTTATTTTTGTGTTTCATAATACCTGGTACGGAAAGCGAACGATTTAAAACAACAAACAGGAATCCTTGCTCTTCCTGACTTAAAGTCATGAAAGCAAATATCTGATGCAACTACTGCACTCTAATTTCTTTTTATGTAGATTGCAAATATAGTCAAATGATGCCAAAGAGAAAAGATTTCGTTAGTATTAAGCACAATATCCACCACCAGAATCATCTATTACTATGTAATCTTAAAGAATTGTATAGGAGCTGCATGGACCAATTCAGTTTGTGTTTGTACTTTTTACCAAATTACTATGTTAATTCTCAATGCTGCTAAGCTGGCACTGAAATTTGATGCAAAAATCTATTGGATATGATTGTCTGTAGCAGAGAAAATAGGTTCTGTATGGTACACAGGTGTGAAAATTGTACAGGGACAGTTTGATGGATTACTTACAAGAGCAATATACTGAAATGGAAAGAGAAATGATAACTTATCTGAAATGGGAGAGAAAAAAAGATCTATTCTGAATTCCCACTCAATCATAATTGAGGATTTTATAGAGTTGTTAATGGAACAAATTAACAAACTTTCTCTTCACTCTTATACAGCAAAAAGTCAAGCCAGATATGATGTTGATCCTTGGAGATTTTGCAGAAAATTACAGGTTCATTGTACAAGATTAAATTCAAGGATTCCACTGGAATAAAACATCGTGTACGGTTCATTCACTTGTTCTTTATTATAAAGTAGACGATCAGTTACAGCATCACTATTAATGTTATATATCAGATGATCTTGAGCATGATACCAATTTTGTTTCGTTGAATTGCAGAGAGAATGCATGTCTTATATAAAACAAACATTTCCTTATATTGAAGAAGTTGAGTGTTTCTCGGATGGATGTGCTGGACATTATAAAAACTACAAAAACTTTTTAAACTTGTGTATACATGAAATTTTGGCATTGGTGCTAACTGGTCTTTTTTTGCAGCTAGTCATGGAAAGTCTCATTGTGATGGAATTGGTGGAACTACAAAAAGATTAACAGCTCGAGCCAGTCTCCAACGACCATGTAATGACCAAATATTGACAGTTGCTGCAAAGCTCGAGTTTTATAAAGAGAAAATTGAAATCATTTTTTCCCACTAAATTTCAAAAGAGATAATGATTGATATAAGAGACGAACTGAAGGAATGGTTTAATCAAGGCAAAACAGTTCTTGGTACACGCTCTTTCCATTACTTTGAACCAATTACTCCAACATCAGTTAGGTGAAAAAAATTATTTCAAGATGTTGAATATGCAGTTACCTTTTTCATTTTCTGAAATCGTGACCATAACATAGATGCAAAAGAAATGGATTATGTTTTATGTTGGTGTTGTTGAAGAAGTAAACAAAGCAGAAGGAGATATTGAAGTTAGGTTTATACATCCCCATGGACCAAAGAGAAAATTTCAATGGACACAAAGGGAGGACAAGTGTTGGATACCAGCTGATATTTGTATAGTTGAAATGCCATCAACTGCTGCAGTATGATATCAAAGAAAATGATTTTAATTTAATTATGAACAAGTTTTAAATATATATTTTCATCATTGTAGTAAAGACAAAACTTTATGTGGCTAAAAAATGATTTTCATTATATCATAGAAAAATAAAAACATTATTTTAACTGAAATTGTGGTAATAAATGATGTTGAATGAAAATATAAAGAAAAAATATTTTTGAAAAACCTCACAGTTGTTGCTGCCTTAATATAAAAACGACAATTTAAGGTTTTTTTCTGGCTTAGCACCATATATAGACTACCAGTAAAAAAACATCTGTATATAATCAGCCACTTTATGAATTTCACCATTTTTTCACAGGTTTTCAGTAAACTTCACCAGACAGCAAAAATTTTAAAACTTAAACTACACATACCTAGGAGTATTTTCAGATGTTTAAATATGCTTTATTGGATTCCCCACCCTCAAAAAGAGATAGGTGCCAAATTTCATTTTCAATTGATATGTGTTTCAGAAGATTTATCACAATAGGTTAACCTTAGTAGGCAGGAGTCGCGTTGTTTGACAAAATGACATGAAATTAAAAATGACATAACTTTTGAACTGTTTAACTTTGGGCACTCATATTTTCAGAGAGTTCATATTCTATGAAATTAAATTACTGGTGAAGAAATAAGAAAAATCCGAACACATGGGTTACAAATATGATGATTTGACATGGAATGCCTCAATACTTCAAATGATATCCCACATAAAGTTTGGACTGTGAAATTCAGCAAGGTTATTTCAAAATTATTATTTTGTTGTATCATAATTATAAAAATGTCAGTTTTTAAATTAACAACTTTCATGTGAAAAATTTGAATTCCAATAAAAATATTTTATTGGAATGTTTTTGATCTGCATGTTTTTATTTTCCAACTTCAAGTGTTGATAAAGAGCTAATGATTATGCTATATATCAGATTATATCATAAATCTTACATAAATCTTTGAACTGAGTTTTTTTTTTATGGATTAATAATGTAACTTAATCTAAACAAAAACTAAGGCATTGAGTATTACTAAACAATACTTTTTGTTATTTCTAGAAATTGGTTTATTACTATTTATTTTTAATTTTACATAAAGGGCATGTCTTGATATAACTGCCATTTGTTGAAAGCCAAATTTTTACTAGTGGACCCAAATATTGCCCAATTCCCAACTGTTAATGACAGTGTTGAAACCTTCTCAAAACTTTTTAAAACTTTTGCATGAAGTTATTGGTGTGCGGCTCAGGGGTAAGTCATAAACTTTACTCTGGTTAGAGTCCTGCTATGGTGGTCATCTTTTATTAATTTCGACTTTCAATGATCTGCCTTTAAGCAGGATGGAGCGTTATGTTAAATAATTAAAATAAAGAAAAAAAAAAAAAAACTGAAAAATGCATCTTTTAACGTTAAATATCCACATAAGCTATTATCTCTTGGTATTAAGGCTAATAATGGTTCATTTTTTCGTTGAAAATGGTGTTATTCTAATTTACTCAAAATCTGTTTATTATTTACTTTTTTTAACTTTGCATGAAATTAAAGAACCATATAGGACATTTTTTGGTTGAAATAACCATTTTTGTTTAAAACTCTTATTTCATTACTTGCCTCGAATAGGGCTCCTCATCTTTTTTACTGAAAGTTAAGCTATTGATGTTTCTTAAAATTTGTTTATTTTCTTTTTCTTTTTAAATGTTACATTAGGTTAAAGGTCCTTAGAGGTTCGTAATGGTACCTTTTGTTCTTAATGGCCACCTTTAGAAAGTTCTCATTTTTCAGTAGGCTTCTCAAGTATGGCCCAATTTTTCACTGGAAATGATTTTTTTTTTTTTTTAATTTTTTCAAAGTATTTATTTTTTTAAAAATACTTTTAATGAAAATACCATAGAGTAAATATTTTTATATAAATAGCCATGTAGGGAAAATTTTTTTTCTAAATATTAATGACATATTTAAAATGTTTATAATTTCTTTTTTTATCTTTTTTTGAATTTTGCATGCATGAAATAATCTTTTCATATGATTCTTTTTTTTTTTTTACTTGGTTCAGATACGGACCATTATTTTAGAAAAAATGGCGTTATTGTATTCACTTAAAATTCTTTAAGTTTCGTATGAAGTTAAAGGACAATAGAGTGAATCTTTTGACATAAATAGCTTTCTGTGCAACACCCTTTTGACCCAAATAATGCTCCATTTTTTCACTGAAAATGATGCTATTGAAGCTTTGCTAAAATCTATTTTGTTTGACAAAAAATCGATTTTAGTCAGATTTTGGGGTAAACTAGGATAAATAGATTAAAGTTTTTTCTAAATCTGTTCATTAACTTTTTGGTTTTTGCGTTAAGTTCTATTAATGGTTCTTTCAGATTTTCTTGTTTTTGTTATAATCTAGTTAAAAAATGCAAGTCATAATTTTCATGTTTTTTTTGAGATTAGTTTATTATGTTCTTTCTAGAATTTTTTTGTATTACGTTATGTATTAATAATTTGAATAACAGGTCGAAGCCAAACTAAAAAAAAATTCTTTGGTTTGATTCTGGGGTAAATGAGATAAAAGTGAACCAAAATCTGTATTTTTTTCTTTTTTTTTTATTTTTTCTCTGAATTTGACCATTAATTGATTTTTTTCATTCGTTTCTTTTTTCTGATTTAATTTTTTTAAGGGTTAAAAAAAAAAATGAAAAAAAAAAAAGAATTATGAATTTTGAAATGTTCTAGGTAGCCTGATTTTAGGTGTAAATAATGCAAAGAAATTGATCAAAAATAGATCAACAATCTGTATTTTCCAGTTTTTCTCTACACCAGCTCAATAATTTTTTTCAAACTTTTTGCATGAAGTTTGATGTCAAGTATAAGCAATTTGTTGCTTGTTCCAGATTTTCTCGAATTCCTATTTATGATAAGATACGCGTAAACAATGCAAAAGTCATAATTTTGGTGTTAATTCATCTATTTTTTTCTAATTTTTTGCATGACATTAAAGGTTAATAAGGCAAATAATGTAGGGATAATGGATTTTTGATAACATTTCTAGTTAGCCTAATTTTATATTTAGGTCTCCGTAGAAACAACATAATGTACAAGAATGAATCTTATGACAACAAGACAGCTGAATGTGGGAGTTTTAATCATGTGAATTGTGGATATGGGTTACAAATTTCATATTGCTTAGTTAAGGGAGAATCTGCACAGCATTTTTGTCCAGAAATGCCACCATGTTCAAAGAATTGCAGATGTAAGTTATTTTAATGACAGAAATTTGTTTTTGTTATGTATATTTTAGCTAAATAAATAGTTATATTTTAAATTTTATTAGGTTTTGCCATAATACAGTGATAAAAATAATACTGCTCTGCATCTTACCTGGTGTGTTATTTCGTAAAATTTAAACAGTGTAAAAATTTAAACAGTGTAAAAATTTTTAATATTGAGAATTTGTGGATTTGGTCTGAAGTCAGATGCATGATGTAAATAAATACAATAGAAGTTGTTGAAAACACATTTATGTTGCTTCTAATCATCTGGGTTCAATTTATTTTATTCTTTACTTAGAAGGCTCATAGTTAACATCTATATATTTGGGTAAACTCAAGTTTAGTGTCTGGCTTGAACAGTTAAATTAATTTTTTCAAAATTTTCTTGGTGACTCGTTTTTTTATTTGAGTCTTTTCAACTCACTTATATCTGGTTGTCCATCTGCCTGGATTTTTTATCCATAAAAGTCTTTTCTCAAAATTTTTTATTTATGGTAAGCTTTTGTTTTCAGCAATTTTCTCAGACCTGGATGTAAAAAATTCAGAAAGTTAACGCTTTAAAATAATCATTATTTAAAGATAATTGTGATGAATTATTGTGAAGCAGGAAGCAGCAATGCAGAAGTTTCCAAAAAATGAAATAGCTCATAATAATTTTGTCATTGAGTTCACACAACTTTTCGTTACTATTTGTGGAGAATAATAAATTTTTAATTATGCAGAATATATCCTTAGTTACTTCACGTAAAAAAATTGATTACTAGAAACGTTTAATTTTTGTTAATATTTTGTCAAACAATATCAACACATGGCCTTACAGCTGTTATAAAATTTACAGTAAAAATGAAAGTAATTTTGTTATAGTAACACCTCCTGAGATGAGCGAGGGTCAAGTCAGTGATACCTCAATTGCTATAAATTGGAATCAATATCAAGCCCATGGTCTGGATTTTGCATACAAGTTGTATCTTACATCAACGAGCGGTTTATTAGCTCAAAAAAATAGCACAGAAACAAGCGAAATTACCACAAAAACATGGCTGGAATTAACGCCTTACACCTTATACACTATTAAAATGATGATTCACACCAGTGACTTACCATATGATCCTGTATATACTTACTTGAATGTTTCAACTTTGTCAGGAAGTAAAATTTTTTATTTTTCATCATTCGAAAAAGTTTTATTTTCTATAAAGAATGTAGAGGTTGTCTAGTTGTACAATTTTAATTGGATCTTGATATGTAATAGTCAAGTTTAACTACTTGAATAACAAAATAATCTTTTTTTGAAATAATTACAAGTAGTGATGGCATGACATTAACATCCCTGATTGTTTGATATAATCAGATCTTTATAAATCCAATTCTTTAACATAGGAAAAACGTACTCGCCTGGAAAAGTTTTGCATATATCTTGTATGTTTTTAAAGTTGCTTTTTTGAAATTATGATTTGTGAATTGTTGCATATCCGCTGTAATAAAAATTTTCAATGTAGCTCCTGTTCATTTAATATTGTATTTGATAATTGTTGTGTTAAATGGATACAGCATTTAATTTTTTTTCTGACAATTTGTTTGAGTCATAAGGGAAAGTAAGTGAAAGTTTTATTTATTGAAAAAATATTTCTTAAGCATAGAAACGACATTGTAAGCTATATAGGTGCATATGACTGCTGGTGAAAAGTTCTTTTTCTGATGCTTTATTCCTCTAAAAATTTGCTTTGGAATTTTTATTAAGCCTTAATGGTTGTAATTAGTCATAAAAACAAAAAAGTGAACTAATTTTGCTGAAACTTTTTTTGATATTAGTAATTATGATATTTTGAAAGATTCATTGGGCCAGGAATTATCCATCGTGTTGAGATAACTTTCTGCCTCCTATTGCCAGATTTTAGGCTTTCAATCTCCTTTATTCTGTCATTGATCTTTAGAACACAACGACTTCATATTCTCACAATTTCGTCATACTTCTCTAATCTTAATCTCATTCATCTTTGTATGGAGGTTTTTTTCATCTTGAAAACTTATCAATTTTATATTTTCATACTTATGCACTATGCTTCATTTCAACACATTCTTTCAATCAACTCTTACCATCAACATTGGCTTATGTTATTCTGAAATTTTTAGTAAATAGTGAAATATTCGCTTTCAGGCTCATGATTTTTCACTTATATTATAGTTTAGAAGCTTTGCAATGCATGTAAAATAACTTTTATTCTTTAGTTTGTCTGTAAACTTGAAAATATCCTGGTTTTTCATTTCCAGAAAGTCATTTGAGGATTAATTTTGTTTGGATTCGAAATGTTTAAAAAGTTTTTTTTGTTTTTATGAGATTCAAGAAGGGAGGTTTAAACTTAAGTTTTACTGAAACAAAGTTTGATTCAATTCAAATCAAAAAAAAATAAAAAAGCAGTTCGCGACTTCAAGACAAAAAAAAAGGTCTCTCTTTTGCAATAGCTCATCTAAGCCATACCGATTCTAAAGACCCAAATTTGTGCATAATTGTTTCAAATGGATTATTAAAGGATAGAGAAGATTTAATTTGGCTTGTTTTGGATTGCATAAAATTAGAAGGGGGAAAATATTTTCATAAGAAAACTGAGGTTTTGAAGCAAAGATGGTGGCAATACTCAATACATGGTTGTATGGTATATAGTATAAGTATATTCCCGGTCAGAAGGAAGTGCCAAACCCGGAATAGGTATCTAACCTTCATGACAGCAGATTTTGCAATGGATTTATTGTTAAAATTTCAAGAGAAATTATTTGTGAATGTTAGGCCTAACAATCTTCCAAATCAGCTGCTATTTCAACATTATCAAATCCATTGTTTTTTTTTCTTAAAGATTAGTACAAAGTAGTATCATCCACCTATATCTTGACATCTCTAAGGCATGCGAACAGGTGTGGAATTCTGGAATTCTCCATAAGATAAAATAATATGGCGACTCTGAAGTTTTGAACATCATTAAGTCTTTTTTGTTTGGCAGGGAAATCAAAGTGAGTGCTCTCTAAACTATTAATCTGTAAATTCTGGTGTCCCTCAAGTTTCTGTTTTGGCACCTACCCTTTTTCTAATTTTCATGATTTGCCTGATAACATTCTTTGCAAGCTTGCAATTTTTACCTTAAATACACTTTAAGTTTCTTTGTAAGTTCAAATTTATAAGAATATTGATAAACATATGTATTGGAGAAGAACATATCAAGCCTCTAATTTAATTTAAAGAATCAAGAATGTAAGTTTTCTAAAATTCAGGATTTCTAAGTTTATACTTATTGCTTTCCGGATTTCATGAAGCTTTTTTAAGTTATTAGAAAATTTAATCTAGATGAGTTTTAATTTTAGCTGTTGTTGGTTTAGTTATTTGTAATTTTACGACGACAATAATTAGATTTGGTGCATAGTTTATATCAAGCAGCCTCTACATTTTTTTACATAAGCTGGTTTTGTATTTATCAAAATAATTCCTTTATCAAATTTTTTTGTTAAGAGATGTTTTATGATTTTTTTGCGCTACTTTGCTTCTTCATTTAGGTTTGCAACGCTTCTTTTGAAATAACAGCAGTAGAAAAATTGTTAGCGCTCCATCTTGAAAATATACAATATATATATTCTCACTCCTGATTCATGTGGTGAATGGTGTACGTGCTCGAGACATAATTATTTATATTAAATTATGTCTCCACATCCCAATATATACTTTGTAAACAGCTTCAAAATTTTGAGTGGAAAAAAAAAGTTAATAAATAACAAAATTCTCATAACAAAAAATGAACAGATTAAATTTTAACGTATTCTGTTCCAAAAAATTTTATTGTATTTTATATGTATGTATATATATATATATATATATTTATTTATATATAGCAATTTGGCATTTGAACATGATTTCTGGATTGTAAAATGTTAATTTATTTTAGAGCCAAACTTACCTGATCCTTTCTACCTCGAGTGTCGCACTTTAAATTCTACTTGCATTCAACTCAATTGGAACGAAATCAGGACATCACGTTTAAAAGGCGTATTGGTAGGAATTGAATACAAGTTTTCCAAGTTTGATGCAGATTTTGATGCCAATGTTTACTCTGCAGAATTGGGTACTACAACAAATGTTTGTAATCTTAATGTGTTTACCAACTACAAATTTCAGTTAAGAGTTAAGAATGATGCACACTGTCCTTTGTGTTATAGTGATTGGTCTAGTGATGCAATAGGAAATACTAGTGAAGGAGGTAAGTTGTTTGGTAAAGATGTTGGGTTGAGTTGAGTCTCTGAAAAAAGTA
The DNA here is from genome assembly GCA_035046665.1 of Euphysa ruthae. Taxonomy (NCBI): domain Eukaryota; kingdom Metazoa; phylum Cnidaria; class Hydrozoa; order Anthoathecata; family Corymorphidae; genus Euphysa; species Euphysa ruthae. Next base: position 31,478 of record JAUZNK010003241.1, on the reverse strand, counting down.
AAAGCCACGTATTATAAGGTTGTGAGAATGCTACTGTGGGTGGTGATGCGTGTGGAAAGGTGTGTTATGGTGTGTAGAATCAAATAATTTCTCTAATATTTTCTATTAAAAATCAACTGAGAAAAAAAAATCTCCATTAATTTCCTTCCTTCTTTCCTTTGCCCTCCAGAAAAGTAATCTGTTTTAAAACGCGATATTGCTCGAAAAAGTGAGAGTCAAAAATCTTTTCTCTTACTTTCTGCCTTCTTTCCTTTCTCCTCTGGAGAATTAGTCTATTCTTCAACGTAATATCACTCAAAAAAAATGAAAGTCAGTCTGTTACCGTTGATATTAGTACCCTACAAACCTCCAGTAATAATTATCAGAATCAGCTACTTTGGGGATCAGCCATCATATATAATAGACATAAATACAAACATAACCTCCAAAATTTGTATAGAGGGAATTGGCCTAAAGGTTATAATGTGATAAAAGAAAAATCTAATGTTATTTTATGAATTCAATAATAGTTATAGCCAATTAACCTAAGGACGCTAGATTCTCATCAGGACGATGTAATTTTTCTAGGTATTTGGGTAGTGTATAGCGCTACACTCCCAGAGAGTACCCAAACCATATACAAATTTGGTTTAATTCCAGATTATTATTTTTTCTTATTTCAGCTCCTGACAAGGGTCCAAATATCACATCAATAAAAAACCTTCACGTTTCCGGAGATTACTCTCTCAATTTGTCATTTGATATCTTTCCACGCTCTCGATGGAATAGCAAATCAATTGATGAATTTGTTTTAAAGTATAACAGCTCTGAATATGAGAAAAAGAAAATAATTGGGAGTTTAGTTGACTATTACATTTTAACAGGCCTTGAGTTTTTTACTTTGTTTACATTTTCTGTTGCTGCTAAAAATGAGTTTGGTGAAGGATTATTTGGAAATACATTCACATTTTTAACAAAAGAAGATGGTAAGATAATTTTCACTACTTTCCTTGACCTTTAAAAAATTTTCAAAAGGTTTTTTTTACTATTTTATGTTCAGTCTGCCAAACCTACTGATAAATTGTTTTATGCTAGCAATTCACATGTAATTAAATTCGTTCCCCTCTCAGCATGTTTTGTTTTGCTAAATTTTGTTTTTTTTATAATAATATTTTATCCGATATATTTGCTGTTTTATTCAGTAATCTTTATTTTCTATTAGAAAAATATTTACAATTTTAGGTATGTCAATAACTTACAAGTGAAAATAGGTTAGGCAGTAGTAAAACATAATGAAAAATTTACAAATGTCAAATGTAAATTTTACTGCTACTGTTTAGGAAATAGCTTGTTCTTTATTTATGTGACACAAAGTTCTTGTCTTGTGAATTTTAGCTGATGAATCTAATAGTTTTATCAATTCAAGTGAGTTTTAAGATATTTCTAACTCAAAATCTGGAGTTAGAGAATATGCTGAGTTTAAATGAGCTCATTTTGATTTTATCACGATTAAGATCTCTTTAAAAGAAATTAAGTGGTGAGAGTATTAAATGGTTTGCTGTAAAGAATCCAAATTCTTTAAATTCAATGGTAAAAAACGACAAGTTGCTTTTTCCTGGTTAACTGTTCTGCATATCCTATTTAATTTATTCAAACATTCACTTAAATTTGTTTGGCAATTTGGTATTTTAAGATAAGGTATTTATGAGGACAAGAATCTTTACTTCTGTTCTGATTAGTTTTGCCATCTACGAGTGTGCTAACTGGTGTACTGCTGTCATAAACGATGAAAGAACTAGAATTTAGCATTTAATTTTTTTTAAACTTTGTGTCGATACGTAATTTTAGGAATGCCTTTGAATCTTTTAACCGTTTATTTTTAACTTCTGTTTGTCGTTGAAAACTGCAAGGAGCCCTTAATTCAGTTCAATCTAGGTAGATATTGATTTTTCAGACAATCGTGTGTAAAATTATGAGACTTATATTTCATTAGGATACCTTATTAATTGAAAAAAAAAATACCAGAAGCAGTTAAAAGTATGGATACACCACCTTTGGTATAAGCAACTCTAGGTTTATCTTTTGGTTAATAGATTTTTAGACTTTGAACTTAGGAATAAAATTTGAAAAAAAAACAAATTTTTATTTGCTAGATCTAAGGGATAAAAGTGAAAAGTCCCTACTCATTTGGGATTGTCATCATGTTTGCGATTTTGGTCAAGAAAATCACTTTGCAGCATGTGTAAAATTTGAATTTGCTCTAAAATTATATAAAAGTCTCATATAATATACACATGATTGTAGTTGATACAATTGAGTTTCATGATTTAAACTTGAAAAGATAAAAAAGATTTAGAGTATTGGTATTCCCGACCACACGTTTATTGAATTTTCTTAAAATTTTGTTTGTTTTTTGTTTGTTTTTAATCTCTCACTAGCTGTTGACATATGGTCCATATGGTCATTTGTCGAAAATACTGCCCATTTTCGAAATTTTTTTTGTTTGTTTATGAAAGCTTTTAAAGTTCCTACTTCAAAGCCTATCTTGCCAGGTCTTTTCTTAATCAGTTGTTTTTTTGAGAACCCAAGTCCTATACAAATTTTGTTTAGATCCAGATTAGTGATCATTATTCTTTATATTTCAGTTCCTGGCAAGGGCCCAAATATCACATCAATACAAACCCTTCAAGATTCTCAAGATTACTCTCTCAGTTTGTCATTTGGTGTCTTTCCAAGCTCTCGCTGGAATAGCAGAGTAATTGATGAATTTGTTTTAAAGTATAACAGCTCTGAGCAAGTGGAAAATAAAAGTACTGGGAGCTTAGTTGACCATTACGTTTTAACTGGCCTTGAATTTTTTACTTTGTTCACATTTTCTGTTGCTGCTAAAAATGAATATGGTGTAGGATTATTTGGAAATACATTCACATTTTTAACAAAAGAAGATGGTAAGATAATTTTCACTACTTTCCTTGACCTTTAAAAAATTTTCAAAAGGTTTTTTTTACTATTTTATGTTCAGCCTGCCAAACCTACTGAGAAATTGTTTTATGCTAGCAATTTACATGTAATTACAATTTTCCCCCTCTCAGCATGTTTTTTTTACTGAATTTCCATTTTTTTATTAGAATATTTTATCCGATGTATTATTTTATATTTGTTATTTTATTCAGTAATTTTTATTTGGTATTAGAAAAACAGTTACAGTTATTGGTATATCAAAAACTTATAATTTGGGATAACAAAATGCTCTGTACGCCATTGTAGAAAAAAGGTAAATTCATAGATAAATAAAAGTACTGACTATGAATTATATCTGCCTGCTTCCTATAATTTTTTATTAGGTTTCTATTTATTTATTCTTTTTGATATAAAAATAGCTTTTATCTTTTAAAATGCATTTTTGAAGAAATTCAACAGCATTAAGATATTCATGACAGTCATACACCATGCATCATCAAATTATATTCACTTGGCATGAATCATTTGGAAAGCATGTGTCATAAACTGGTTGGTGGATGGAGTTTAATAGCTTTATATGACACAAATAATCTGTAAGGATAAAGTAAAAAAAAATTAATGGTCTTTTTTCTTTTTAGTACCTACAGCACCACCCACAAACCTTCAATATATACATGTTATATTTGAGACAATTGAGTTTTCTTGGATTGGCATAGAGAAGAGTGCTCGCAAAGGAATTATACAAATTTACACACTTGAGTGTGTGGCTAATAATAATAGGTATACTAATAGTGCAAATGGGACCACACTATCTGGTTTTGTTACAGATTTGATTCCAGATACATTGTATAAGTGTACAGTATTTGGATGCACATCAGTTGGATGCAGTGATCATTCCGAAGAAATTCTGGTGAAGACACTAGCTGCAAGTGAGTGTATTTTTATTTAAAAAACAAATCTAATTGCTTGATCTTCATGACTTGAAACCTTCTTGATCCCTCCCAAGTACTGTAATTTTTCACAAAACTTATAAGAGCATTGTTTTCAAATGATTGCCATTATTCTTTTGTTAGTGTAAACTTTTATAAGTAAGTATTTTGTTTGTACTACCATGCGTGAAAATCTGCCAATTTCATGAAAGCAGTAAAACATTTATTAGCTTCAAACATAATTCTGTATATTTTATCAAAATCTATTTGCAAATCTATTTTTACCAAACCCTTAATTTGCAATAAGCAAGTTATAGTTGATGTTGCAACCTTAAAATAGCTGAAAGAATCAATAAAAAATTTTATAAGTATGTTTAAAATTTTTGTTTAGAGTTTTGAGAGACTTTCAAAAACATTTCCCAGTTTTAAAGCAACGATCTTGTGATATAATTAAACACAATAAAAGCCTGGTTTTGTATTTAAGATACAAAACCAGGATTTTACTTTTTAAAAAATCGTAGTTCAAGCTTTATTTTTGGTTTTTATTGTGTCTGTAATACGAATTTCACCACCATTTCCCGGTGTATTAAAACTAAACATTTATTTCTGAATTATACTGCTAACTGATTTAAGTATAAAATCTTATTTGTTTACTCGTAGCCCCTCAGATAGGTGCACAGATAGTTGAGTCTCGTGAAGAAAATTCTGAAGCCATATTTGTTAAATGGGAAGATATACCTTCAAAGAAATGGGGTGTTAAGGAAGATAGACAGTTTTGTGCAATTGCAATAAGAAATTATACATTGATATCAACTATGTGTGTTCAGTAAGTTTATTTATTTGTTTATATATCCACTAAAAGTGAGGCATGTTACTTTTTTTAGAAGCTTTCAACACTTTCTATTCAAACCAGTATTCAGAATTGTGATAAGATCATTTTTCTTCAGGCCTTGATATGACCTTTTATCTTATATTTCTTTACAATTTGAAATTGCTGTTGTGATAATCTTATTTTTAGAACTAATCATTTATCTTTAGGCTATTTAAAAACCATTTTCGTAATATTAATAATAAAGGTTTGCAAAAACATTGCAGGCTTGTTGGCAAGCCAAAGTTAAAAGTGGTATATGATGATTGTTGATAGAAGAAAACGCCGACAGAATTCAATAAACAACAAATTTTTTTACGCTACCAGTGATTAATATACAATAAAGCTGTAGATAGAAATAAATTCTCTGTTGACAGTATTATGTTTGATCTATTGGAAGAATAGGTTATAAAAAAAAGTTTTTATGGTATATGGTATATGTATATGTGTATATATGTGTATATGGATATGGTGAAATTAAAGATATTGTTTTTAATTTAAAATATATTCCAATTTAAAATGTATTTAAATTCAACTTATCACTTTTGTTTAAAGACACAAAATTAAATATTAAAAATATTTAAATGGAATTCTTTTGTTTAACGTTTAAATAAAATTCTCTGTCAACAGTATTAAAATTAATTTTGATTTGGTTTTGATTTCGTAGCTATTGTCTCGATTGAATTATTCTCTACTGTTCAAATATTATTAATAAAGATATGGGGAGGCAAGGCAATATTGTCTCAATTGAATTATTTTCTACTTTTCAAATGTTATTACTAAAGAGAATTTTTTTCGTTACTGCCAAATGAGTTCCAACAGCAAAGCTTGCTGCACTCGAAATGGCCTCACAGCTTTAGTGTCAATATATTGTATTAATAACTTATATATATATAAGTCGGTAATGAGGAACTGAACTCTCAAGCTTGTGGCTAGTTTACTTTGTATCATTAAATAATATATTTTTTATGAATAAATTGCAATATTTAACTAAATGATTTAATATTTTATTATGCTGATTATAATTTAATGACGCCATGACAAAAGTACTTTAAAGTTACGGAGAAGTTCTTCAAATTATTTGCTTTAATTTTTCAAGTGTATACAATTTATAAGGGTGATTATCAATTGTTATAAATTGCATCTCAAGTGCACTTGTATGTTGTGTATGTCAGTATATTTTAAGAATTTACCATTCTTTAGTTAATATTCAAATTAAATTTATACCTATAAGTTGAAGGCCTCTTTGGGCCCCTTTTCATGGGTAATCAGCAGTATTTAAAACAGTTCCATAGTAATGCTTTTTTATAGTTTCTTAAATGTTAAATGTTGAAATAATTGAACAGTTTTTTATTTTCATTCAAATCGACTATTTGCCATTATTGATGTCACATTTTTGAAAAATATTGTTTTGGTAAAAACATTGTGCAAAAAAAAAACAAAAAAAAAATTTATAATTGTTACTTCTGTAGATTTTCTGTTGAACCCTTTTATCTTACCAAATTAGTATAATCAGAAAATCAGGGGATCAATGCTTAGATTATTCTTATTTGACAAAGGAATTTTTGTAACAACATAAACATAGATATTATTTTCATTGTCTTCATCGTCATCATCATCATTTTCATCATCGTTTTCTTTATCGTCATTATCATTGTTAATGTTTATTAAGTTAGTGCTTAATGTAATTCTTTAAGTGTTAAGGTGCTTGCATGTGTAACATGCACTCTTATTTAAAGCTCACTTACTCTTTTTGCAGCTAATATTTTTTTCGGTAAGATGCTTGTATTGGTTTTTTCAAAATTCTGTTTTGATTGCATTTAGCTATCCAAATACTACAGCTGTAATTTCTAATTTAAAAGCTTTCACTATATACAATGTATCTGTCTATGCTCTAAATAAAGCTGGTTCAGGAGACCCTGGAGAGGCTAGAGAAATCTCTACAGACCAGCTAGGTAAGAAGTATTAAAGTTATATTTTTGTCCATACAATTTTTATTTAATCAATTATAGTAGAAATAAAGTTTATTTGGTAGATAAAATACTCTTTATGTAGAGGTGAAAACAATAGACGAGAAAGAGTTGTGGGTAGTTCAAGATTTTAAATACTTGGGTGCCTGGATATCATTTTCAGAGAAAGACATGAAAATGAGACCCGAAGCTCAATGCATCAGATGAAGAAAACATGGGAATTCAATTTGAGTTGCATGCTAAAGAAGACTTCTTTTTATATCATATGTTGAATATATTCTAAAATTGGGTTTTCAAGCTTGGACACTTTCAGTAAAAGTTCAAAAGATCCTAAATGGTATGTACACACGGATGCTCAGAATAGTTCTGAGTGTATCTTGGGAAGTTCATATGACAATTACTAAACTCTATGACAATCTCCCCAAGCTGACTTAGAAGATAAGGCAAAAACGTATGGGTCTTGCTGGGCATTGTGTGAGACACCCAGAGCTTCAAGTGACTTGGTACTTTGGGATCCAACGTATGGTTGACGAAATAGTACAAGAAAATCTCCTTGACACCATAAAGAGAGATACAAGTCTCAACAATGCTGTTGAAGTGTGAACACTGATGAAAGGTTGGAATGAGTTGCAGAAAACAATTCGTGATTTTCGAGTTAGTGTTGGTTGACATCCTCACATCATTTTTAGTACTCCCTAAGGGAATTTTTATGAAAAGAATAAGATAAGATATTATTATCTCATTTTAAAGTTTGAACAAATTTGAGAAAAATTGTTTTATTTTGTTAAAGAAACGTGCTATCAAAAATTGAAATATTTATCTTTTAGTTTTTGGTCAAAAGTATGAAATTAAAAGTAAAGAAAATATTGCTAATATCATGAAAGAACTAACATTATTTAAAAAAATTTTTAATTTAATATAACCAAACCTTTATCAAAAAAAAGTATATACATATATTCTTTCATAATCTTCCTAGCCTGATGAGATAATAATAAATTTCTTATTGCTTTTAGGAATATATTTTGTATTTCTTTTCTTTTTTTCTAAAAACTGAATTAAGAAAATAACTTAAAAGTAAAGTTTATTCTAATTGTAACCTAATTTAGTTTTTTTCAAAATGATTGAAATAACAAAATATTCTGAAATTTTTTAGTATCAATCAAAATTTTGCCAGAATCAGAACTAATTGCACAATATAAATTGAAAAATTCCATTTTTGTTTTTTTCTTAGAAGAAGAAATTTCAGGAAGGTTACATTTGGGCCAAAAGATACTTGACTTTATGGTTCTCTAACTTTTACAAAAAGTCATTAAAACAAAATTTTAATTAGCCTGAATCCTATTTAATGTTTTGTTGAATTAGCCTGACTCCTATTTAATGTTTTGATAAATTGATTTGTTGTCTATCATACTGTTGCAGATTTATGAAAAGCATTTCTTATGATACTAAGTGTGGCTTTATATCTGGTATTTTGCCTCATCTTTTAGTTTTAGGAGAACTGTCATATTGATGAAATAGGCCTTCTTTTTTTACTTATTTAAAAAGCTGTTATTTGTTAAAATGTCGAGGTTGTGATTTTCTGCAGATTTTAATGTTTCCCAAAACTCTATAAGTGTGGCAGACTTATGAATAAGTCAACGAGTTAATTGAGCAACGTTAGTTAACCCACAAAACACGTCAGCAGCAAGACGCTCAAGGGCTTGTTCAATATTTTTTCCAAGGGATATATCGGAATATAAAATATAAATATATCAGAGTATATAAAAAATTATGCTTTTTCATACTCATCTTAGGTAGTAAATACTTCCATTTATAATTCCAACGCAAGTTGTATATGTTTAGTACTGTCAATCATTCATAAGTATATTTATAGCATATGATTAACTAATCAAGAACAATCAAAACTTTATTTATTTATTCTCTTTCGCTGCCATATTTGTTGTAGAAAAGAATTTGATGTTTATACTGAAAATGATATGCATCTGGTTTGTCAGCTTTTTGATAAATCTATTATTGATGAAAGAGACCTAAAACTCCTGGTGCTTATCATGATTAAATTATCCTTGTGTAAAATAAGATAACAGATTTTTATTTTAATAATCTGTTACTGAGAACTTATTAAAAATTTATGAGTACATTTATTGCAGATAACACAATTGTCAATGAAAATTATAGTAACTTATTGCGAATTATGTTTTTTATACAGGCGATAATGAGTTTTTGGTAAATATATCTCAGCTTTGCTACAGCATATTGGTATTTCTTTCATGTTATAGGGAATAATCTTTATTTGTGGAAAAATATATCAAAAAGGATAAAAATGTTATAAGATATCGGCTTTCTGCTATTGAACAGTCTTTTGATACTTCAGTCTATTTGATGAATCTGTGGAATATTCTGTATTTTTACCTCATTTTTTAAAGAAATATTAATTGAAATCTATCGTTGATCGCATGTTTTTTTTTTTTATAGCACCTACTTCTCCTCCACATGATCTGGGTTTTGGAGATATCTCAACCAATTCAATACAATTTTCCTGGAAACCATTGAACACAAATGAAATTCATGGCATCATAGAAGGTTATAGTATCGTAGTTGAAGCTTTATCATACAGTTTTGCTGACACTTCAGTGCAGGAAGCAACAGCTGGAAGCAGTCGGAAGCGCAGAAGTATAAAATATGTTTATCAAAATTATACCGGGCCATTATTGTTACGTTGGTGAGTATAAGTTTTGCTTTTTAAGGCTGTAATTAATTAAATCCATATCAATTATTAAAAGCGGCTGTATACTAAATCTAATTTTCATATTTCATATTTTACATTTGCAAAATTGTCAAAAAATATTTCAAAAATCTGAGAAAAAAATCATTAAATTTTTTAACTGCTTAAGGTAACCATTTCAAAGCTAAACAAGAAATTTTTAAAAATTTTATTTGTTGAATTTTGTATCTAAGCTTTGTTTCGCATTTTTAGATTACTGTATAACATTGATTTTTTATAATCTTTTTAAATTTTTGAGCATTCCAATTTCGGCTTAAATTTGATGTTCTTACAAAGGATCACATTTTCTGAGACTATTCAATATCTTTTCTTTCCAATTTGTATTTAAACGTAAAGTGCATAAGAGTTGCCACTTTTCAAAAATATATAAACCTCAAAATTTTGAAGATACTGAAATCTTTGACAGTTGTAGAAAAAAAAATACGTTTGATTGGAAATAAACAATTTGTTTAGGATTGTCTTTAAGATTTTGAAAATCCTTTATAGTTTTTTAAATTACTTTAAATTAAATAAACTAGTTTTTCTGTCCAATGCTTTTAACGTTGTAAATTTTGAAATATTTTAGGGAAACTAACATCACTGATCCATTGGCTGTCCATATATTTGTTGATAATCTGTTTGGAAATGTTGATTATATGTTTTTCATATCAGCAAATACAAAATATCAAGGGGTGTTCAGTTCAGCAAAAATCAATAAAACTTTTGTTGGAGGTAAATAGCAAGTCAAGTTTGTTTTGTGAGATGAAACCCCACTTATGTGACTTTTTACAGTGAGATCAAACCCCATTTATATTACTTTTCACAGAGAGATCAAATCCCGCTTACAAGACTTTTCGCAGTTAGATCAAACCCCACCAATTTTCATAATGAAATCATATCCCACTTATATCACTTTTCACAGTGAGATCAAAATCCCATTTATATCACTTTTTATACCTTAAAATGACAGTGTGGTCCACATTTTCTGTCAGCTAATTTTAGATTTTCCCAATCTTTTAGTCATTTTTGTTGATTTTGGCAAAAATATCTAGATATGCCGCCAATTAATTGATAAAATGTTTCCATGTTTTTTAAAAAGCAGGCTACTTTTTGATTTATTTACAGTTCCTTTGATATCTGTTGAATATGCCATATGTATGAATAAGAGTGAGAGTTCCATCACTATTTCATGGCAGCATGCATTTCCACTATTTCTCCAAGGGGAACGAACAAAATATGTTGTTAGTTATGGTATGATTGGTGCCAATGCAACAGTTGACTATGACATGAGTCCTATTGAATTGTTGCCTGCCAATAACGTGTACAAAGCATTTGGATTGCTGCCGTTGACAAAATATGTGTTTTCAATTGCTGCATGGACTTTAGCAGGAGAAGGGACAGCTTCAAATATCACATGCATTTCTGATGAACATGGTATGTATTCATAACATAAATTTATATTTTAATTTAAAAAAAATAAGAATTTTGTTTTGTTTTAGTTAAATTACATCAGATCACCTTTAGCGAAGATGTTATTTATAACCTTATAGTTAACAAAATAGTTTTACTGAAATGAGGGGCGCATAATGTTTCTCATTGTCATAAATAGGAAATTCTATGAGAAAAAAATTTAGTTCATGCTATGATTCATGGTTAGTCATTATTTAATGATTTTTATTACTTTATTACGATGTTGGATTTATAGGGTGAAAAATAAATAGAAGTGCGTTATTAGGTCTCTAAATCATGATATTGGCTTAAAAAATAATTTTTTTTTTCATACATTTACAGGATTTTAGCCATATCAAAATATTAAAGTTCGAATTCCCTCTACAGAAATTTTGGAAGTTACATGTGATGGCTTATCCCCAAAGTAACTGATTCTAATAATTCTTACTGTTGATATGGTACTATATACCCAGATGGCTCAGTTGGTAAAACATCTGACTCCCAACCATAAGGTTCGGGGTTCAAATCCGGGTATCACCCACTCAGTGCATGAGTACCATTTGATTCAATTTGTTGTGATAAGTTTATGGTTGTTTGGCTGAGCTGTTATTTACTGCAAGCTCAAATAGGAGCTCTAAGTATGCCAGAACCCTGGGTGATCATCTCTTGATAAGTTTGATTTTCGATGATATCCCACCATTATCCCACTATTATGGGAAATAGAAAAATTAAAAAAAAAAAAAAAAAAAACGGGAGCAGACTGACTTGCATTCTTCTTTTTTTTTTCAATTAATTGTAAATAGGAAATATTAATGATAACAAAATAGCGTATGTTAAATAATATTACAGGCAACAAAATAAATGAAATTTTTATTTTTCTCAATAAATTTTGTTTCAAATGTGCTGAATTGACAAATTATATGTTTTTATTATGCTGGCATGCCAGCCATTTCGAAAATTTTATCAGTTCCAATTCCCTAAAATGTGTAAAAAACTGTAATTTTAGATTTTGCTTGAAACAGTATGTTGCTTTTTTCATCTTTTTACTTTCTTAACATGAAAAGCTTCTACTTATACAGGAATGCATTAGTCATTAATCTTTGTTATATCTGTGGTCATACTGACATAAAATTAAGAAATGTGTTTTTATTTGGAAACTCGATGCGAAATTTTCAGATTTTTTTAATCGGTATGCTATTGCTATTCTACTAACTGGTGTATATTTATTTTCATATTTTGTTGTGTCAATTTAACAGTTTTAATTTCTGTTATAAGTGTAGATTATTTTCTTACAAAATAATTATTGTTACTTTATTTTTCTCAGTTTAAAAATAAAAATAGAAAAGGCATTACTTTATTTGTATCTCGTATAATTTTAGTCCACCTGAGCACAGTAACCTATAAATGAGCTTTAGTTTTCAACATAAATACTCTAATAAACAAAAACGCAGCCTTTTTTGGGGAAAGTTGATTTTTTGAGATTAGATTAAGATTAAGATCTTAGACTTTTTCTTTTTTAAAATATCATTTCTAAGGTATTTTTTAGTACGAACTGTAAGTTATGATTTTTAAACGAAAAAACATATTTTTTTTTTTTAAATATTTATATCTTCTTGACATTATTTTGACAAAATTTGTTCCACTATTTTTAGAATTTTAATGAGCTGTTTACTAATTTAGTTCCTACCAAGCCTCCTACAAATGTATTTGCAACAGAAATGGTATATGGCAATGCCACTACTGTTAGTTGGACAGCTATACCAAAGATATATTGGATGGGTCAGCTACGTGGATATCTTATTAGATTTAAGCCTCTGACTTTGCCTGGTGGTGACCATGTTTTTGATGCAACATGGAGTGTTTACAATTCATCTAGCCTAAATACAAGTGTTTTCTTAAGTAATCTGACAGTATTTACAACGTATGCAATAAGTGTATCAGGGTATACGTGGAAAGGGGCAGGGCCCTATTCTGCTCCTGTCAACATTGGTAAGTTTCTACACATATCAAAAGTCAAATATATTTTATTCCTCTAAGTTTTCCAACCTTTTATTGGTTTTTTTGATTGATGTTATTTAGTACTACCATGAACTTTCTAAAAATATACCTGGTGTGTTCATTATGTCAGATTACCTCAGAGAGGCTTTAATTCAAGAGATTCCTTTTAAATTTATTGGAAAATTTCAATCTTTTATTAACTAATTTTATAAAAAATGACATAAAAACAATGAGTTATTACCATTACACCAAATAATAGATATATTTATAACTAGAGTCTATTGTACACCATCGTTCGCTTTGTTTAAAACTTTTATGTTTTGTTTTTTTTAATGATTGTATTCATATTAAGAATTAAATTGGCTTTTTCACTTTTTCATTTTGTGCGTTTTAGAATAAAATTTGAACCCAATGGAAATTTATCTTTCTGGTTTCAGGCACCATATGAAAATAGTGCACGTTAAATTAATTCAGTTAAAACTTGGCTCTAAAAATTATTATCAAAGTTTGTTTATATTTAAAGATAGTGTTGAAAAAATCATAAATTTGAATTCAAAATGAAAGTATACAAATTGCAAATAACTTATGGTTATTTTTTGGCGTGACTTTTTTTTCAAAATACAGAAAAAAAAGTTTTTTTAAATCTATTTATCCTTTATTGAGAATCTAATTAAATATAAAAATTCCTTTTTGCAAAAGTAAGATATTGGAGTTTTTGAAAGTTATAATAAATGGACAATAACTTTACTCCTGTTTGCTCCTCTTTCTGTTTGCCATTTTTCTCCAGAACCATTCATAACGTTTTTCTGAAATTTTGAGCAAGTAATATGACCATTCAGAGAGAAAAGCGTTTTACAAAGAAGGGTAACTTTTATGAGGGATCACTTATCAAAAACAAAAGAAATGTGTCTTAAGTTTTATATAAAGAATATTTTGTGTGACTGCTTATGTAATGTGATTTCAATGCAAATTTAAAGCTGCATTGATATCATCATCTCATTTTACGCAAATAAAACAGTAATGTATTCCATGCTCAAATAGATCTCCTGCATGTTATAGCATTTGATCAATTTATTTCCAAGTGAAATCTGGCAACATAACTAAATGATTATCATTTCTTTTTTTCTTATAGCTACATGCAGAGTGCAATATCCAGTAATTGTCATTGAATACCATCCTCTCAGTCCTTTTGTCATTGAAAACTCTAGTTCAAATCATACAAGGGGAATATTAATCAAGTCAACTAGTGAAACTTTGCTCATGTGTGCTGGAAACTGTTTATCTTTCAATCAAGATATTGAAATTGTATTCAAAAGGGCTTTGGTAGATAACATTACCAGGTTTTCTAAGTATTTTTCAAGGAATATCAAAATACCAGTCTCTGATCCAAAAAAAATTATCCCTGAATCAGCTTTTGCAGTCACAGTGCAAACACCTGGTTTTGTGTTGCTTGAAGCTTTTAAGGAAAGAAAAGACTTGTTATCCGAAATGGAGATAGATTTGGTTTTAGAAATATTAAAGTCATCACAGTTTCTTATAATTTACTTCCTGTTAAATTGTTTGGCTGGAACCTGTTTTTTTTCTGTGTGTGTAAGTGATTTAAAAATTACGATCTTTTTGATATGGCTGCTGTGAATAATAAAAGTTTCATCTCTCCAATAAGACTCCCTTTGGTAGTGCCTTTCCTGGAAACTCATTTTGACAAAAAGACCCTTCTGCAAGAAAATGTTTTTCTCCAACAAGCATGTCATAAGTAGTTAGGGATTTCAATGAAAAATTCAATTCTCAAGTATATAATCTTTCTAGTTACTCCTTCAATGTGGACTTATGTAATTTTGTGAGTATTTTTAACTATTATGAAATTTAGAATACTCTGGAAATTTTTTTTAAACGTTTGTGAGTTATTAATAGATGGGATGAACATGTTTGTCTAGTATTTGTCGCACTTTTCTCTTTCAGATTTCTGATTTTACTGAAGTATTTTGGTTTTTAGCAAAAATAAAATTTATCAACAAATACCCTGATGGTTTTTATTTTTTATTACCAGGAGCCATAAAAGTTTTTTGTGTCAAATAACCAATGGCTGTGCATTATTTTGTTGTAATTTTTAACAAAAAACTATTCACATGCATGTGTGCTTTAAGTTCAAGTATTAACTATTATGATTCATTTATCAAAAATATGTTTTTTTATGGAAAAAGAAAATTTACCAATAGATGGAAATAGGAAAACTAACTTGTTTTATAATTAAATTCAGTGTCATATCTAGAGTTATTTTAAGGCTGCTTGAGTTTGGACCAATAAATATTTAAAATCATTGATTTACCCTGATATTGTGGCAAACTCAGTTATAATTAGCTTCAGATTGGAGTTTTAGCAACCTGAAATTTTACTTCTTGAGTAAACCCGAATATATCTTTGGTAAATTATATCATTTTTTCCAATTGTTTAGCTCCGAAATTGTTTTTTAAGCGTCAAAACACGCCTAGATATTACTCTGAAATTGTTTAAATGCGTTGCTTTTGCTTCCAATAAACCATAAAAACTTTATTTCTTCGAGAAAAGTTGGGAATCATACAAAAAAACCGTTGAAAAAAAAAAAAAAAATATAGTAATAAAAGTTAAAAGAGAATAAATAAATCCTTGTTAGAAATTTAAAAACAAATTAGCTACATTTCTACATAATAACTTAACAAGTACTTATCAAATTTTATTTTATGTGGTAACATAGGTTTAATATTCTTATTTCAAATTTTATCAGAGTTTTCTTATTAGCAATCTATGCTGTTACGGGGAGAAAGTATTTAATTTAAACTGAAAATTAGCTAGCCTTGAGTAAAATTGATAGTAAAAAACACAACGGTATATTAAGGAATGCCGGCATTAGAAAATCCTACATTGTACGCTAGATAATTTGGTTTCAACTTTTCATTTTATATAGTAATTTTTAGATGTAGGAATCCCTAGAAATTAAGAAAGATAGGATTTGTGGACGTTTGAGACCCGGTAAAAATTTTTTAGTCAAGCATTCTGGGGCTATAAAAATATTTTTTATTTTAAAAAGATGTTAGAAATTTGCTTTTAAAAGAAATGTGGATTAAGTTCAAAATTTTATTATTAAAAAATGATAGGGAAAATCTGGAAAAATATAGATTTACTTCAGAAAAAAAAAAAAACTTTCTTGTCCCGGTGAGAGCTAAGGAAAAGGTTAAAATCTGAAAGATAAAATAGTTTGCTAAAATATTGATATGATTAATATAAATAAATTTAAAAATTTTTTAGATTGAATTATTGCTCATTGAGAAATATAGTTAAAACGGATACCTTTGAATAAAAAACCTATCATTTTTTCTAAGAGATTAAAAATATGAAAGAAATGTTGATCACAGTTAATTTTTGTTAGAAATTTTATATACAAAAAAATAAAAAAAGTTATTTTCAATGTTATTTTTTATTATGAGGACATTTAATACCCTATGACTTCTTTGTGTTTATAATAACTTGCTGTGTGAAGTTATTAGGTTGTGATGTATTGCCAATACATTTAAGCTAAATATGTTCAGATACCTCGACCAAATCCAGAACTCAATAGCTCTATCATAAAAACAAAGTTTCAATTATTTTTTTACTGTGTCAATTTTATAGTAATAACAACCAACAATTTTAAATGAAAATTACCATATCCAGGATGGAGAGAAATTTCTAAAGACATCTTTTAGAAAAAACTTCTCTGTGATTAAATTTGATACATTTTAGGAACCATGCTATGGCGACAAGACGAAGAATATCTATTTTCTGAGAGGATGGTGCCGTTCAATATATTTGGCATTTGCAACAAGTACATCCGTTGGGTAATTTATTAACATCAGAAAATTGCATTTTTTCAAAACATAGTCCATGTTGTCCTTTGCACAGGGGAGGGGAAATTTTTTTTTAACTTGAAAATTTTTGGAAAAAGAAGAAATTTTTCAAAACGACTAGTGGAAAAATGCAAACAAATTTTTAGTTTTGGTTATATTTATATATTTATGTTTATTTCTGTTTAATTTCTAAATAATTTAACAATAAGATTTTACCCCCATAACACATTGTTCTGATGCTGCACATTGCAAAAAGCGGTACAAGTCATATGATTTTTTTGTGAAATTTTGACTATGAAGCTTTTTTATATTTTTCAATTCAAATGTGAGAAATTAGTTAAAAAATTCTATAATTTTTATAAGTGCTGAAAATCTTTTATTTGTGCATTGCTGATGAAATTCTGAATACATACATTTTTGTACAATAATATCATGTTATCTTTAAAAATCTGAAAATGTAGCAATTCTTCCTTTAATCAGGAAAAGAGTATTTTTGTATTTTTTTTTTTTTAATATACAAGTTTATATTTAGTTACGGTGATGTCATTCCATTAACTCAACGTGGGAGATTGTTTACAATTATGTGGACTTTGGTTGGTCTTGTGTTGACATCAATGACAATTGGTAGCATTTCAAGTTCTTTGACTGTTACATTTTATGCATCAAAGCAAATTACTTATCCAGATGGTCCAGTGAGTATTAGCCATTCTCTGTTTGTTACCTCAAACTAAATATAATTATGTATATATATTTCCATTTTAAACACAGTCCTTTGCTACCCTCTGGGAACAAGGAATTTTTCATCTGCACATGCTGCCAAAAAATAAATCATCAGACCATCGCTTTGTATTTTAATGTGACAGTGAAATTGCATGCTACCAACTGATGAGCATACGGATTATTTGATATCGCTCTTTTATTTTTATTGCGAAAGCAAAAAAACCAGAGCTTTGCAGCTGAAGCTCATTCATATTTTGTCTCGCCTCCCCATTTCTTTATTTTTATTATTTGAACAGTAGAGAATAATTCTATCTAGACAATAGATTGAAAATATAAGATTGGCAATAGATTAAAAACAAATCAAAATTAGTTTCAATAATGTCGACAGATAGTTTTATTTAAATGTTAAACAAAAGATTCATTAACATTCCATTTGAATGTTCTAAACATCTATTGTTTTAATATTTAATTTCGTGTCTTTAAACAAGTGGTTTTTTATAAACAATAGTTTAAACATAAATTTTATTTTAAAATGAAATATATTTTTAATTAAAAGCAATATTTTTTATTTTATTATGTATATGATATTTGTATACCATATACCATAAAATCATTTTTCTCTGTGTAATTTATATAATATATTCTTCCAATAGATCAAAACCAAATAAAAATTAATTTCAATACTGTTGACAGAGAATTTATTTCTAATCACCGGTAACGTAAGAAAATTTGTTGTTTGTTGAATTCTGTTGCAGTTTTCTTCTATCATCAATTACCATATGTCATTTTTAACTTTGGCTTGCTAACAAGCTTGCCATGCTTTTGCAAACCTTTATATATTGATTTCTTAATTTTTTCCAAACCTAAATTACCTAGATTAAAAAGAGGTTTTTAAATGTTTTCCTTTTAATATTTTTATACCATTTTGTAAAAATGTTCGAACCTTTCTTAGCCTGGTTTAACCAGGGGATAGTAAATTCATTAATTTAACATTTTTCGTCATTTAATTTGTTTGTGATAGAATATATAATAACAGTTCTATTCTAAAATTAGAAAGAAAGGATTAGTTCCATATTTTATTTTTTACTCATGATTACATTATTAACAGCCCTAAATAAATTTTTCTAAGTGTGTATAATGCTTAAAAAACGCTAAATGAATAATCTGCCTTTTAAGAAAATGGCGTGAGATATTTTTATTTTGTTTATTCAGATCAGTTGCAAATCTTAAGTCTTTTTATAAATGTGTACAAGAGTTTTGTCATCTTCATGAAATTATAAAAAACTTGTTATTTCATCATCATTGGCGGTTTGTGATATTGAAAGTTATTTTTCTATTTATTTATATTGAAATTGAAATATAATAATTTATATGTTGATTTAAATTAAGAATTCAATTATATTTTGTATGTACCACCTGTTACTGAATTAATTAAGTTTAATTTAAATAATTTAATTAAAAAGCTGGTTAAAAATTTCAATTTGCAAAACAAACGTCTACGTTGTCTGTCTGAAAATGTGAAATGTTTTTGCAAAATGTTTTTGCAAATTTCACCCACAAAAAAAAAAATAATAGGGAACTGAACTCTATTAGTAAATAAATCTCATTTAACTGACCTAATTTTTGTTTTAACGTTAATGCAGGGATTATTTTACAAATAAAGAGATTTGTTTGCCCCTGCCTTTCCAAAATGTAAATGTATGCAGTATCCATCTGCCAATTGCGATGTGTTTTCTCTCAAAAATAAGAAAAGTAGCAGCTAAAGTTTCTGAAAAAAATTCTCATTTTTTGTGACTGTGCCCAAGCATGTCCAAATAAGATCATTTTTTGTGACTGTGCCCAAGCATGTCCAAATAAGATCTTCTTTTGTAACTGTGCCCAAGCATATCAAAATAAAATAATTTTTTGCCTAAAGCAACACTTTTCAAAATTTTTCAAAAATCTATTTATTAACCTCTAATTTTGAATTTTAGAGAACCATAGAAATAATTTTTTGACCGATATAGCCACTTGATAAAAATTTTATTTTTAATTATTTTAACATGTTGGTTGTTATGGTAATATTATTAGACCCAGCTTTGAAAAATGTCAAATATGATTTTTATTGAGAATGTGTATTTCACCAAAATTCTTTTTGGTTTTAGAAAATATCATGTCTGATTATTTTTGGAATGTCAGCCGTTTTAAAAGGTTTTTTTTTGACACGTGGTTTAGGCATTTTTCAACTTTTTTTATCTTTGATAAGTTTAAAAGTCCATTCTAAGGGCCTACCTACTTATCTGATAATGACAGTGCTATAGGCTTACATGTTTTTTTTTTCTTTTATACTAATTTTGATGTTGACTGTCAATGTTTAAAGAATGTTTTATTGCAACTTTGATTTAGCAAATTATTTCTATTTTCGGTTTTTGACTTTAATTTCTTCAGAATAAATTTTTTTTTTAATAAAAAATGCCAAATCATTTCAAAACTCATGAAGTGAGTCTAGTAACTGAAGTAATGAATTTCATTTCAAAGTAAAATAGCATTTGCTTTAGCAACACTAAGAAACTGCACAAAAAGTTTTTGAGCTTTTTTTAACAATAAATTGTGAGATATTTTATCTTTCTGTGAGAGTGCATCGAATAATTCAAACTTAATATTGAATTCAATTTTCCTATGGTCTTAGTTGATTTCTAAATGTTTAGATCAAAGCTCTTGTTTCATGAATATATCCAACAACCTAGCAGATTTTTTGTTGAATTTAGGAATTTTCACCAAAAATAAGTCCTAATATGAAAAAAAAATCCCTGAAAGCGCCCTCAATAAGAGCAAAAATAGAAAGCACGCACATAGAATTTTATATTTGTTTTGGTTTTCAATAAGCGGTCAGTTATTTTATTTGAATTTATTTTTTATATTAAGATGGTTTGAAGTGTATTTTTTTATTCAGGTTCTTGTGATGGACAACTCGCCTGAACATTCGTTTATCAAAAAGAAGATGACTGCTGGTACATTATTTTTTTCATTTAAGTGTTTAAAAAAATTGTGAAATTTTTCTTGGGACAGATAATAGTTTGTATAATACATAGCTAAAAAACTATTCTACTATCTCACTAATTATTAAACAAGATAACAAAATTCTAGAAAAAAATATTTAGCATGCTTTAATTCAAAGGCAAAAAAAATAGGCAGCACTTGACTTTTGTAACTTCATGCTATGAATTATTGTGGAGCTATCTATATAATTTGTTTTTGTGTAATGTATATACTGCTTTATAACTGTACCAACAAGAAAGTTCCATAACAGTCATGGAAATTATAGTTGTCTTCAATGTTGATCACCCAGACAATGACAATTGAAGAGTACAAAGTGATGTTATTCAAGGCAATCGATAATTTAACAGTTCATTCTTACATTGCAAAATGTCAAGCAAAATACCTAAGGAATCAAAAAAAAAAATTGGCAAAAGACTATTGTGTTATCTACATGTTCGTGGTACAAGATGAAATCCAAAGTTACCATTGGAGCAAAAGTCAATGTGCATTACACCCCATTACACCCTCTATTTATTAAACAAAAATAATGAGCTTGAAACAAAATCATTTTGCTTCATGTCAGAAGACAACGAACATGACGCTTGTTTTGTGTATGAAGTCCAGACTAAATAGTCAACTATTTACAAGAACATCATCTTAACATTTCTTAACACAAATCTAACATTAAATAGTTTTGGTGTTTAACTTACTATTTTTCCTTTTGTGCCGTTTAATTAATTATATTACTTATTATTATTTATTATATTATTTTTTAAT
This sequence comes from Euphysa ruthae, assembly GCA_035046665.1. Taxonomy (NCBI): domain Eukaryota; kingdom Metazoa; phylum Cnidaria; class Hydrozoa; order Anthoathecata; family Corymorphidae; genus Euphysa; species Euphysa ruthae. The sequence continues at coordinate 10,188 of JAUZNK010003241.1, read as the reverse complement.
ATTTGATTTCATAAACTATGTATATGAGAAAAATCAAATAGAAAAGTTAGAGAGGCTGAAGATGTCAGGAAATTCATGTTTTATTAAGTACTTTTAACTGTTTATTATTCAACCAAATCTGAGACATATGGTTGTATGGCTGGGATAAATTGACATGGAATGACCTCTTAGTTCCTTTTATTTAAAGACTAAATTTTTTCGATATAAAAATGTATAAAGTTACATTTCTTATTGCTTGTATTTTGTGATATTTTTAATAGATTTTTTTTGTGCTTGGATTTTGGTGTTCACCACAGCATAATGTAGCAACCATAGTCACTCTAGGAACAAAACATAAGAATACTTAAACCTAATTTTACATGTAACCACACATGTTACCATCCGAGGCACCGATATTCGTAAAGACTTACAATGTAGCTACAACATGTTAACTTACTTTTTTTAAATAATATATTTTTATTTTTAAAAAGATCATGTTGTTATAAGAGTGAAAGTCTTTAAAAATAAGGGCAACGGCCACTGATAGTAACATAAAAATATAACCAATTGTGCTCGTAAAATTATATAGAATAAACAATATTAGAGACTGAGGAATTTTTGGAATTCTTTTATGCAATATGGTATTGGATTAAGGGGAGGTAGTAGAGCTCATTTTTTGTTTGTTTTTTACTCTTGATTGTTGTTTTTTTGTTTCTTACTCTTGATTGTTGTTTTTTTGTTTCTTTATTTTAAATTTCATTTTTAAAATGAAAATATTATATTGACTTTTCATGTTTTTATTTTTTAACCTGTGTAAAAAGTCACAAAAATAATTTTCAAATTGGCTGACTGAAAAATTAATTGTTCAGGTGTATGTCCAAAAAATTTGCAACTCATTTTAAAGCTTTGAGGTATAGTTCTATCAGGGAGGTCTGTTTTCTTCCAAATCTCAATTTTGTTTCTTCAATGTTTAGGTGAGCCGTCAATTTAATCAACATTGAACAAGGAATTGCCAAGATTGTAGCATTAATACACAAAACACACATACTCAATTTCATTAAATTAACACTTATAAAAGTTTGTCTTTTTTTCCAGCCCTTTGTACAGAAAAATGCTTATATATGTATTTTTTGGACCCTTGATTTTCCACATGGGGTCCTATAAAATTCACATCAGTCTGTCCGTCTAAGACATTTTTCTTGGTAACCGTTCATTATTTTCTAAAATTCTGCATGATTAATTTGATTTTTCTGGAAAATTCTCATTTTAGGGTATTAAGCTCGAATGTGGCCTAAAATTTACATTTTTTTAATTTTCTTGGAAACCACAGTCCATTAGTTTTTTTTTTAATTCTCTGTGGTGATAGGGACCATAAATGATTGTTAGTGACAAAGCCGGATTTTTTGGAATTTAAAAATAGCAGAGCTAAAATTTAAGAGTTATAATTTTTATAAATGTAAAATTGTTCAGCGAAACATTAAATGTTTTGCAAATTTTGTTAGAAATTAGAATTGATAATTATATACAAAGGCAATCTTGAGAATTAACAAGACACAAGGACACATAAACCAAGCTGGAAAGCAAAAGGTGCTAAAACTGGGGGTATAGTTTTATCAATCAGTCTAAATTTTTTTAACCGTTCGTTAAACATTTCAGCCTGAATACATACTTTTGGTATACACTTTGTTAAGATAATTTACGCTTTTGCTAGTGAGTCAAGTTTACCAAGAAAGGAATAAATATTTTGGATTGCTTTGAAATAAGTAAATATTGTATTTTAAATCCTTTGTCCACAAGAAAGCTGTCACTGGGATTTATATGAGACATGAAACCACACATTCTAAATACATAAACATCATCAGCACTCAAATATACTGTAATGCACTGTAAATATAACTGCTATCTTGCATTTCATTGTTGTGTGAAGTTTGTATGATGAATATATATTTCCCTGCCTTTCAAAATTATGAGAGACCAGGCAAAAAATACTTGAACCTCAATTTTGAAGTTTTTAAGAACCTTAGGTAATGTGTTGTAAAATGCTTGCCTGTTAGGAAGCATTAAAAATTTTAAATCTTTAGTACGGTGATGCATAATCCTAGTAACGAATATATCACTTAACTTTGAGTCACTTATAGTGTATATATTGTGTAAAATTTTTAGATTAAAACTTTTACGAAGTCTGATAAGGGTGAGAAACAGTTGGTCTTCAACAATAATTGATGAGGGATAAAGACCTTGGTTTTGATGCTTTCTGATTTGAGTTTCTGTCTTTCCAATATTATAATTCAAATTTTGCTGGAACAAGAAAGACAAACAGAATAAGAAACTCTTGAAGAAACCAATAAAATATACAAACATCTGCTTAAATAGAATTAATACAACATTTAAACTCTTATTGTTGTCACTTAATAATCTTTTTTAAGAATAATTGTTTCTATTTTGTTTCCAAGTTTTGATAAGTTTTTTTGATTACATTTGGTCAGTACTGTTGTGTTTGTTGTGTATCTAAAATAATTTCTAGTACTACAATGCCTTGTTGAACATGGCAGTCTAAATCTTCTTTTTGTAATGTATCATTGTCTACTAGATGTATTTTTTTAGTAATGGTGCAGCTAGATCTTGGTGTTGGGTGTTTTCTCTTATGAGAAATTCTTTTGTTTTTCTTTTGTACGTCCAGGATCTATAAAATGCAAAGCACATATGTTTTTTTACTTGGGAAACTTCACTAAAACCCTTCCACATGCATTTAGCCAGTGTTTACATTTTTATTTTTTATTAATTTATTGTTTTTTTGCTAGTATTACCTGGTTTTGCCAAACTAACAAATGTTACATTTGGTTGTAAACAATCAGGACACCTCGAGTCAGACCTAAACAAACCCTAGCAACATTTTTTTGTTGCACCGCCGGTGGACATATTTGTTTACTATACTACAAACTTTGACCACGTATCAATCCCATTACGCTTTGCATGCAGTATGTAACCGTTTATTTTTAGATTACTGGTAGTGCATTATTCAAAACATTGGAGACAATAATAATAAACAGACAATATAATATTGACAAGTATGGCTCACCAGACTAATTAGAAGAGTTAAAAATACACTAAGAATATTTTTCTTCAGTTGCTTGTGTTAGTAAACAGAATTCCCCAGTAGCCCTTTCATAAAAATAGTGCTAATGCATAATCTTGCTATTTACTTTTAGTAAACGTATCTAGTCATGATGATGTATTTGAACAATTAGTTGATGGGGTTGCACAACATGCTATAGTGGAGCAATATGTGGTTAACTCAAGAAAAAAACAAATCTTTGATAACAAAATCAAAATATTGAAGACATATTATTCAGATATGAGTGTATATGGTGGTAGGTTTACTAATATTATATAATCACAGTGAAATTAATTTGTTCACTAAAACCCTAATAACTTTCTGCGCACTTCCATCTTCTTGACAAACGTCTTCAAATTTAAAAAATTTATTATTATTTTACGCAGAATAAGTTTATTTAGTTTTGATTCAGGCATAGTCTAGAAAGGAACCTTAAAATGTTTGTGCTTCTGCCAAAATTGTTTCTCAACAATGGTCTTACCTAAGTACAAATTTTTTTTTTTTTTTGATTTTTGAAATAAAATTGGTGAAACTTTTTGAAGCAAAAGCAGCATAATTTTTTTCCGGTTTCCAGTTGGAAAAATCTCTTATGGGAAGCCCTGACCATAAAAGGATTTAAGATAATATTTACCTAAAAATTTAAGAATAGGTCATTATTTCTATATTGAAGAGAAGACGAAAGTGCTTCTAATTAGCTCTTGTGTTAAATTATAAAAATCTACAAGGAATCAGTCAGAAAGTGTAAAAAGAAAATGTTCAAAAAGCTTTCAAGATTGCCAAGATGCCTTAAAGATTAAAACTAATGTCTGCTGACATTTTCCAAAATTTCACTATAATTGAGAAACAAATTTGCTGGAGATCCAAAAATAACTACCAGAAACTAGTGTTTGTTTTTGATAAAAAGATTTTGTTTGATAAATAGCTTTAATAAGCTTAACTTAAATGCTATGCCCTTTTTGTTATACAACTTTTACTTAACTAATTCTATATAATAAGCCGTTTTTTTTTTTTATATATATATATATATAGATACTATATTTATATATTATATTATATTTACATTTATATTTTATGTCTTATATGGTTGCATTTCAGTAATGTTGGGCACAGACTATGTTCAGCTGAAAAAGTGTGTGGCAGAGATATCAAAAACAAAAGCCAATGAAATTCAAGAAGAAGTCGAAAAAATTAATAAGGTAAAATTTCATACGCATTTCAAAGACTTGGTCTTCTTTTAGAAATGTATGGTAAAACACCGGAAAAATTAAGGAAAATATGAATCTAGTTTAACCTTTTTAATTCTATTATACATTTTCCTTGTTGACTAGTTGAGCAATTTTTTCCTACCAGATGTATGTTTGGTGGATAACCAATATTTTCTGACTGCCAAACTCCAGGAAAAAATTGCCTTAAAACTTACTCAAGTTTCATGAAAAGTCACATAGCTCCACCCACCAAATCTCCTTTGCTTATCCCATTCTATAACAGACTATCAAATGGAAAAATTTCCCCTCCTCCCTCACGGAAAAGGATTAAAAAGTTCATTAAAATGTAAAATTTACAAAATGTAATTTGTTTTTTATAAAACTTGTATTTATCATTGCCAGCATGAAACTTTAAGTAGCAAAAAAAAGTTTTATTTTTCATCCCCAAAAAATCATATTAAAATTAATAGAAGAAGTAAACTGTGCTTCAAGAAAGAAGAAGTAAAATGTGCTTCAAGAAAGAAGAAGTAAACTGTGCTTCAAGAAAGAAGAAGTAAACTGTGCTTCAAGAAAGAAGAAGTAAA